>PVHX01016804.1:0-42038 GCA_004024805.1 Geosciurus inauris
ATTAAAGATTTTTTTTTTTTTAGGTATTGGAGATTGAACTCAGGGGTACTCGACCACTGATCCACATCCCCAGCCCTATTTTGTGTTTTATATAGAGACAGGGTCTCACTGAGTTGCTCAGCACCTCGCTGTTGCTGAGGCTGGCTTTGAACTTGCGATTCTCCTGTCTCAGCCTCCCAAGGTGCTGGGATTACAGGCGTGCGCCACCCCGCACAACTGTGATTAAAGATTTTAAAAGGAGAAAAGAGGGTACAATCTTGCCATGATTCTTCTTTTAGGAGTGAGCAAGCTTTCAGAAAAGCCCCCCACTGTCCCCAGTAGATTGTATTGGCTAGAATTGTACTTTATACCCAAGTATGGCTTTTGATAGCACAGAAGAGGAGTGGAGTGGCTTTAGATATTTCTCATATCTTAAAACAAGAAAGAATATGGAAATGATCCTAGGAAATGCCGATGAATACAGGCCAACATCTCATGATAGAAATAACCAAACTGGAGTTCAGAAAATTATACCCAGACAAAGCTCTAACAAGACTTTTTGGAATAACTGTGTATTCATACAGGTAGGTATCTAGAAATGTGTCCATTTTCCCTAGGATCTGAGAATTCCCTCCTCCTGCTGACTCGGAGGCTCAGTGGGGCCCTAGTTCTCTTAGTTAAATTTCAAGCCACTGAGTTGTTATGGGAAGCACATTGAGGCTGTTGAGAATCTTTTTCTATTTCTGTGCTTTTTTCAGGGAGGTGGAGGATACTTTTTTCTTCTGAGCCTACCCCGCATTGAAAGCTCCTGAGAGCTCTCTGGAACTCTCTTCCTAAAACACAAAGTACAATTCTGTTTCCTTTCCCAGTCTTATTGATCTGGTTCCTATTGAAACAGGGCACAGAGATCCTTTCTGCTCTTAGATTTTCAAACCTGCCACAGGACTGTTATCCGCCCCTTTACGCATCATGAACTTGGCCGAGTGTAAAGAAATGAACAGAACACCTAGGCTGGAAATCTGGGCATCTATGTTCTTTTTTTCCCATGACTGTCTCCTTCTTTCCTTCCTGGGAAGTTTTTAACCAGTCTGAAAGAAGAAAAACTACTCTTTGTATTTTGGGGGTTTTGTTTTTGTTTGTTTGTTTTTTTTTCACTTTATGCCTAGATCTGTTTTGACATTCAAGATATAATGATTTGAATTTTTGAATTCTCCATTTTTCTCTGTAGCCAATTTCTTTATAGGCAATATATCATAAGAAAATAGAAACACAAATCAGATTCTTAAAAAGCTGTTAAAAGTGTGTCAGATAATAAAGTTGAAAATTTGAAAACTGTTTACCTTCCTCCTGCTCCTCAATCAAGTACACTTTCAAAAAGGCTCACTCACTCTGCCTGTGTTTCCATACCCAGGAGAACTGAGCATGGAATTACCAACTCACTGTAGGAGAAGAATGGGAAGGAGGGAAAGGAGAAACTTGATCTAATCAAGATCTCTATGAAATCATCAAAATTTTCCACCATAGCTCATGGTGGAACTTTTCCATTTCTTAGCTTTCAGAAAGAGTCTAGATCCCAGGGTTCACTGCACTGTTTGTCCTTGGCTAGAGGTGATTCGTGATGAAAGGTGTGATGTTCATAGCTCTCCGAGTGAATTGGGATATAAGTTGTGATACAGCACTTGGGACTTGAGCAGGATTGTAGGAGTTTCATGACGTACCAAAGCCAGGGAATTTTCTTACAGCTTGGCAATGTTTAAGTTTGAGCTGTTTCTCTACTTGATTGATTAACAGTGCCAGTGATCTCCATAGACCAAGAATATTCCATTTGTCATACACAGGGTTCTATAAAACTCTTTCTAGTCCTTATCACAGTTGATTAAAAAATTATGAAAGTGGGAAAATTGGAATAGTTATACATAAATAAGATAACATATATTAAAATGCACCATCAATATTTTAGTGTGAACGATTAACATCATTATTGCCAATGATATCAGTTCTCATTTCTATTAATCTCAAGAATGAGGCCATTCTGTTCAAATGAAAACTCGAATTATTAATATTGCCTTAGACAGTATTCTGGAATATCATTGTTTAAAACAACTAGAGTACTGTGAAATAGCTTTGATACTATTTTTATACAAGTGATCCATTGTGCTGGTGTTTTCTTTAAGCAGATCACGTAAGCATATCCATGGACTAATGTGAATACTTCATTTCATCTTGTCATTGAATTTTACTTTCAGACATATTCTTTTCAGTTTTGATTACCTTAGGTAAATATTCTTAAGTATATATACAAATTCTCCTAATGCTTCACAATTGAGGAAAAACAGAGGAAATTATATATCATATTTTTTAAAGTTATGTAAAATTGATCTTTTAATAATTACCATCACCTGTAATTCTTTAAAAGAATTTTTTTCTCATATTGTTTAAAGAACTTCTTTGTACATGGGGCAAATCCAGACCTGAGTGAAGTATTACAAATATAAAGGTTTGCTCATCTCTGTAAAAGCTGACACTTCGTCAAGGGTTACGATTGTCAGGGCAACTAAAGGTGTAGCAAAGTGAAGTGGAAACATGAGACCATTAATGAAACAATTCCAGTTTCTGCAGAAATCCTTTTCCATGGAATGCATTTTTAAAAGGCGAAAAAATTGACACGCCTGACTAAATGATATGGATTATCACAATAGTTTTTTTAAAACTATTTTTATGATAAGCAAACACAAAATAGAGTTGATAGTAGCACATCCATTTTTTAAATTTTCTTTTCTTATTGGTGCAATATAATTATACATAATAGTGGGATTTGGTGTCACATATTCCTACAGGCACATAACTGTTTGGTCAGTTTCATTCTCCAAGACCTCCCCTCCCTGCTGCTCGTTGCCCCCTTCCTCTACTCTACTGGTCTCCCTTCAAGTTTCCATCCATGTTTATCCAGTGACAAGTGTTTTGGAACCAAAAGGATCCAATCACCTTCATATAATTCACCTAAAATTTCCAACTTTTCCATTAAGTTAAAAGTTATGAGAAAATGTTTCAAAGCACAAAATGGGAAAAAAATATTTTAAAGGTAGGAAAAATATGTATTTTTACTTCTTTTTTTCCACTATTAGGTATAAAGCTCCTTACCCCTCTCCCACCCTGCCCTGTGAAAATCACTATAGAGAGGTTGAAAGATTATTTTATAGCATCTTTAGAGCCTAGAGGTGGCAATGTGATTTCAAATATATTGATTAAAAAAAGAACTCCTTTGCAAGTGTTTAACAATGATTTTCTGTACCAGTGACTTAAAAATGATATATTGCTCATATTATATGAGGCATCTCCCAGAATTACCTGTTTTCCCTATGAGTTTCACACTTTGGATTATTTTATGAATTTTAAAAAATAATATATAGGCCAAAGATGGTGCAAATTTAATTTATCTTTGCAACCAAAGTCACCTATAAATATAACCAAAACAGACACTAAAGTTTTCTTTGATATTAAGGAATGGCTCATTTGCTTTCTTGTAACATTCTGTAGTGGTGGTTGTAACATTCATTTTTGATATACACTATGGAGTTTTTGAAACACTTAAATATTGGAAAACCAGCCAACATACTCAAGCAAACTGTCCCCATATTTACATGAAACAAATACGGTCACTCACCTTCATGAAGACTTGCCTTTTGATCATTGAAAACAATACTTCTTCAATAGAAATTCAATGAAGGCCATATATGTAATTTCATGTTTTACAGTAGTCACTTTTAAAGAATAAGTTTAATCGGTAAAATTATTTTTATAACAACCTTATCAAGATCGAATTGACATAGCATAAATTCTACCCTTTTAAAGTGCATGATTCAGTAGATTTTAGTACATTCAAGGCTGTGTACCCATCACCACTACAGTGAATTGACTATGCATCTCTTCCCCAAAATGTACAGAGTGATGTGCTCCTAAAACTTATGCCAGTGGCTTTAAAAGTGGGGACCAGAAAGAGATCTTAAAGGCAGCTGTTTAGTGGAAACCAGAAAGATACTGAGGAAATCACTTTGGAGGCTGGAAAAACAGCAACCAGTCTTATGTAGTGGCTGAAAAATTAGTAAAACTACTCCTCACGGTAACTCAAAAGGCAGAAAATTAGCCTTAAAAATGTGGATTCCACTAAGGAGATTCCTGGAGGGAATATGGAAAACACCAGTTGTCTTCTTTTAGCTGTGTGTATATGGTATTACAAGAAAGAAATGCAGCAAGAGAAAGAACTGCTTAGTTTTTCCTTTTTTAAATCAGAATTTAATGAGAGTATAGAGCACCCAAGAATGTCAGCAAAAGATCCTCAAAATAAAAACAAAACTTCAAAGAAAATTTAAAGATAGAAAGCTGCCAATAAAACTTGCCTCAGGGTCAATATTAAATCAAGGATGAAGCTGGAAGTTCTTGCTGTAAAAGGATAAAGACCTCAGAAAGACATGTGGCAGTGACTCAGTTCCTCTGATCTGAACCAACAGTCCCAACAACCCTAACTAAAGCCCAAAGGGACAAGAGGCTGTCTTGAGGAGGTTTCAAGTAGAACTCTTCTCTAGTGTATAATTTGATACATAGGCAACCCACAATATTTAAGAGGAGCTCTTGGTGAGTTGATAGTGAAGTTGATTCTTGGTGAATCAACTAGGTAACTACAAAGTTCAATAAAGGAAGAATATAAGAAAATTAAAATATTTACATATGAACTTTTTAATTTACAAAATTAGCATAAAAGATAAAACTACCAGATCAAAAGTAGAACATATTACATATATATTTTCCTTATATTTGATTTTCTAAAAAAGTCTCTTCTGTCTTTTATAAATAATTAAATATTTAAACATTAAGTAAAATAAATATGAACATTCTATATATCTTTAATCACTCTATATATTTATATATACATGTGCATATCTGTGTGTGTGTGTGTGTGTGTAATCTACATCTGAGTTGGCTTGTGCCTTGCCATCATAAAACTGCCTGCTCTTTGATAATAGTAGGGGAATTAATGGACTAAATTAGAGTGAAGATTTAATTTATCCAAAGCAACTATTTTAGTGATCTCAAACTAATGAGTTAATTCTATTGCCCTGTTTTTCTTTCTGCCATACCTGCTCTTTAAGAGACTAATCATCCTTTAAGAAAGTATATAGTTATACCAAGTAAACATAGAGTAAAAAGTTGATGTAAAGGTCAGCCACATGAGCATTACACTTGAGCCATTTGTGGTTTATACTCAGCAGTGTCCAAACATAGCTGGAATGTTATGCTTAAAACATGATCCCCTACCTGTCATCTCTTTGACATAGACACACTGGTTTTAAATAATAGCTTGAGCTTTGCTAAAAAACAAATAAAACCAGAAATACCAATGACTGTCTGTAATTTTAAAAATGACATTTCTAAGTATTTGACAGTTTCCTTCACATTATCTGATTATTACGGCTACATAATAGCATTTTAAATTTCCTAGATGCAAACTGTCCTCTTTTGACCTTGCTTATATACTTCTATGCTTACAAAGGCATTAAATGATATTATAAGATGGTTCTGTCCCATTCTTGTTATTCATAAATACAGCTATCACATGGAAGTGTCAGATCTGTTTTGGATTCAGTAGCTACAAAGTTCTTTTATTGTGACATTCTTAGGCATCCTTGTAAAATTCTCAGCCCAGTTCTGCTTCTATGAATTAATGGCAGTTCGTGAATGGGGTTGGGGACCACATGTGTATGCATATATGTGCATACATGTGTAGAAAGGGGAAAGTGGTTGGGGAGATGAAGAATAAATATTTTCTACTAGATAGTCATTATGCTTTATGGATGTCTTAAAGCTATTGAATCAAATGAACCCCAACATTTGAATTTCATCGTCATCACTCATCCCCTTAGGGAGTATTAAGATGCCAACATTTGCTAAATTCCTTTCTGTGTGATGCCACTGTTGTTCCTGTATTAGAACCTGTTGCCTGTCAGAAACGTTTAGTAACCTAATTGGAACACCATCTTCTTCTAAATTGATGAAAACTTCTCAGCTTATATTTCAGTTCTATTTCCAGGCAAGCCTCTGCTAGCTGCCAGTTTCCTCCTCTTCTAGGAACACATGATTCTCCCTTCCTGAAGCATGTGGCTGTCATTATGGCTTCCCCTCCAGGGCAGGATAATTTGCTCATTGTGGATTAGTTGCCTTCAGCAGGTTAGTCTCACCTGGGTCACATCCTTTAAGGGTACCTCCATGCAGGGGATGGCCTGAAAACTTCCACTGGAATGTGCAATATTTTGCCCTGGCTTGTCTTCCTTTATGCTGTACTTTTGTTCCAGGGCTAATTTTCTCTCAAAAGCTAACACCATTATGACTGAATCTATAAATTTTTTACATTTTAGGCCATCTTTTTTTTTCCCCATGCTGCCCATCAGATAAGTTGCACCTAGGGAAAAGCATATTGAATTCTGGAAATTTATGGCTGAACTATTAATAAAACCTTTAAAGAACTTTGACTTAATCTGTCCAACCTAATTCCTACATTTATTGAATAAACTAGATAATTAGTGCTCATTCATGGTGACATAGAAAGAGTAACAGAGTACACATCTAAAGTGAAAAAATGGGTTTTCAGGCCAACAAAGTATAAAATATTTGGTGTCCCATAATTGATCGCTCAGTTTAATATTACATGCTCCATATAAAGATTAAGTTTTATTGCAAAGAATGTTCTGGCACATTTTGGCTTTGAAAAGAAATTATCTCTTAACCATCAGTATCAATAAGGAATTAGCATTACCATAAATATTCCTCCTCACACTGAACTAATAACTTTCAGATTGAAATCCATGGCATATAGAAGCTCATGTATAGACACCACTAATGGCTTCAGGATACTCATGAACTACTTGAAATTATATGGACATGTTTGCATATATGTCTATATATGCTGGTCAATTCTTTCAATGCTTTGAAAACATTCTCAAAAAAGACTGACTCATCCAAAAAATAATAAGTGGTGCTCTAGGTTCACTGGTGTCTTGATAGGTGTTGAAAACACAGAAGCAATACAGTAGTTAAAGCAATTCAAGATCACACTAGGTTTTTTCTCTTATGATCTCTAGGCGATTGTCTGTGGCTTTACCTCCGTATTAATTGCCCATACTCATTCATCATTTCATTATTCGTTACCACAAGTAATCCATCATTCAAGTGAACCTAGTGTGTTTTTTTAATAATATTATTATTATCATCATCATTATTTGGTACTGGGGATTAAACTCAGGGGCACTCAAACACTGAGCCACATCCCCATTCGTATTCTGTATTTTATTTTATTTTATTTTTATTTTATTTTATTTTATTTTTTTTGGTACTGGGGATTGAACTCAAGGGTACTCGACCACTGAGCCACATCCCCAGCCCTGTTTTGTGTTTTATGTAGAGACAGGGTCTCACTGAGTTGCTTAGCACCTCACCGTTGCTGAGGCTGGGTTTGAATTCGCGATTCTCCTGTCTCAGCCTCCCTAAGTGCTGGGATTACAGGCTTGCGCCACCACGCCCGGCTCGTATTCTGTATTTTATTTAGAGAAGGGTCTCACTAAGTTGCTAAGTGCCTCGCCGTTGCTGAGGCTGACTTTGAACTTGGAATCCTCCTGCCTCAGCCTCCCAAGTCACTGGGATTACAGGTGTACACCACTGCGCCTGGTGAGTGTGCAGTTTTTTAAAGCAAATTCAAAGCGATTGTCACTATCTCCTGGGGAGAATGATTCAAAATGGAATATAGAAATGAAGAATATTGAAAACTGCAGACTTTTTGCTGCCTGAATTGGGAGTCATTCGTGAATGATGGGAGAACACAAATAAAAACTAAGGAGTCCACAAAAGAATCAAACAGGCCAATAAATTAGAAGTTACCCAATGTATTTGCCAAAATGAGGTTAACTAAACTAATTTCTATAATTCATTAGTATTTTTCATAAAAGCTTTATTGTACAGCATGTTTAAAATCCCAATACTACAATATGCCTTTCTTGTGCAGGTTCTTCATGTGTATCAGGTAGCTATGAAAATCCCATCATAAATCATGTAAAATATTACATATAAATTTACTTTAAAAACATGAAAATATTACATGTAACTTACTAAGTTTTAAAACTAGGAAGCAAACTCATTTCAACCGTAATTTCGTAATTGCTGGTTACTGAGATAATATTCACAGTTCCTTAAAGAACTGTAACCTGAAACACATTGTTTTTCCAAGTACTGGGATATCCAGCATTCAAGATGGCCTCCAGGGATCTCTGCCTCCTTAAATACAAACAGTTGTGTAGCGTTCCCTGCTCCATGCTGTACCAGGGTTGATCTGTGTGCCTAAAAGAACACAAAAGATGAGCTGCTATGTTATTTCCAAGTTTAAGTTATCAAAACCAGGGCAGCTTCTGTCTGTCTTGTTGCGTTTGTGTGCAGTCTTTCTCTCTCTCTCTCTGTCTGATTTTTGAAAAGACAGCTATCATATTGAATATGGAGATGACTTAGTGGTTTCCAGCAGCTATATGAGGGATTTGGGCAGCAGAGGCTCAAACCTAGTCAAGTCTCCAAATGCTACAGCCCTATATGTCTTTGACTGCGATGTCATGAGAAAATCTGAGCCAGAATCTCCAGTTATGTTGCTTTAGGATTTCTGGTCCACAAAAGCTCTGTGAGGGAGCCGGGTGCAGTGGCGCAAGCCTGTAATCCCAGCACTCAGGGAGGCTGAGACAAGAGAATCGTGAGTTCAAAGCCAGCCTCAGCAAGGGCGAGGCGCTAAGCAACTCAGTGAGACCCTGTCTCTACATAAAACACAAAATAGGGCTGGGGATGTGGTTCAGTGATCGAGTACTCCTGAGTTCAATCCCTGGTACCGAAGAAGGAAGGAAGGAAGGAAGGAAGGAAGGAAGGAAGGAAGGAAGGGAGGGAGGGAGGGAGGGAGGGAGGAAGGAAGGGAAGGAGAGAGGGAAAGAACAAACGAAATAACTTTATGTCGTTCAAAGTTCCAGAGTCTGGAAGTCCAAGATTAGGTGACCACAACTGGCAAGGGCCTACGGCTCCATCTTAACAAGGTGGAGAAGCAGAAGAAAAAGCAAATGTGTAACAGAAGAGGATGAACAACCTGCTTGCACAGGAACTAAGCCAGTCCTGCAAGAATGGCATCAATCCATTAATGAGGACAGTGTCCCTGGGAGCTACTCACCTCTTACAGACCCTGCTACCTTTCAACACCATCAAATTTAAACACGAGTTCAGAAGAGACAAACTATATTTGAACCATAGTAGATAATAAACTTTGATATAAAAGTAAAGACTGGAAAACAGCAAGAAGGAAACACAAGAAGAAATCTTCATGATTTCTTACCTTAGCCAAGGTTTTCTTAGAACAAAGGCACAATACAAAAAAATAACAAATTAAAATTACTTTTAAAATTCACTGCTATGAGAAGAAAAACAAAACAATTTCCAGATTAGGAGAAAATATATTGCAAGACAAATATCTGAAAAATACTTTTTTAAATATATATATAAAATTCTCAAAACTCTATCAAAAGAAAGCAAACAACTCTTCCCTCCAATGGAAAGAAATAAGAAGCAGAAGATTTGAATGGATGTTTTACCAAAGCATGTTTCGTTGGGAAAGGAGGGTGGAAATGACTCAGACAGAGAAGGCAAAAGCTAGAAGGAGGAGCTAAGAGTCAGAGAACAGGTCTTTCTTTTTTTCTTTCTTTCTTTTTTTTTTTCTTTTGTGGTACTGGAGATTGAACTCAGGGGCACTCGACCACTGAGCCACATCCCCAGCCCTATTTTGTGTTTTATGTAGAGACAGGGTCTCACTGAGTTGCTCAGCGCCTCGCCGTTGCTGAGGCTGGCTTTGAACTCGCGATTCTCCTGTCTCAGCCTCTCTAAATTCTGGGATTACAGGCTTGAGCCACTGCGCCCGGCTAAGAGAGAACAGGTCTTGAGCAGGAGTCGGAATGGAGAATGAGCCCTGATCACATAACTGGAGACCTGTGTAGGTGTATTTCAGAACTGTGATGGAGCAAAGAGTCCCCGTTACCACTGTTGAACTGATGCTACAAAGGAATGATATTTGGAGGGAACTTGGTAGAATAATGGCTCTCCAGGGACATTCACATTCCAATCCCCAGAACCTGTGGCTTACTTTTGTTTTAAAGGGAATTTATGGTGTAGAGTATAGGCTTTGAGATAGGGAGTATACCCTGGATTATCTAAATGGATCCCATCTAATCACAGGAACACATAATAACAAAAAGTTTTCTCTGGCTACAGTCAGTCAAAGAGAATGTAATGACAGAAACGAAGCAAGAGAGATTCCAAGAATGAGAAGAATTAAATTCACTATTACAGGGTTTGAAGAGAGGGGACTGCAAACATGAGCCAAGGATTCTGGGAAGCCTGTAGAAGCTTCTTCTCTGTCACACATTCTCTGCTCATTTACTCTGGGGGAAGCTAGCCATCAGGCCATAAGTGGCAGCTGGAGAGATGTGTACAGTGAGGAACTGAGACCTCTGACCAACAGTGGCTGAGGAGCTTAGAAGTGAATCCTTGTCCAGTCACGCCACCAGCTAAGATGGCCACCCTGGCTGACATCTTGACTACAGCTGCCTGAGAAACTCTGACCCATAAACACACAGAGTTCTGGCCTTAGAATTTAAGTGAGATAATAAAACTCGTGGTTTTAAGCCACTACATTTAGGGATAGCTTTTTAGGTAGCACTAAATAACACACATAGCTTCAAGCTTATTTTCACTTTTTAATAATAATACATAATAAATCATTCCATACCAAATCTTTATAATATAATTTATTTGGAATTTAGAATTTTATTCAGTCAATAGAACAGAATTATTTCATAATATGCTAAAAGTATGATTCAGAGAACATATGTAATACAGTGTAGATATCAGATTCTGCCGAATAGCTGCCAAGATGTAACCTGGGGAAAGGTATTTATACCCTGCTGAGCTTTGGTCTTTCAATATATGACTAATGCCATCTATCTCAAGCAGGAACTGCTGAATTGAGTAGATTAGTGAACGTTAAGGACTTGGTAAGGTGCTTAGCAAACAGTGAGCACTATTAGAATTGATACAGCAAAATTCTAATCCACATAGAGAATTAGAACAATTCATAGCAGTTGGTTTAATTTCCTCTGAAGCCTATGCTCTTACAAACTCACCTTCCAAACTCACTGTGCCAGAACTTATTGCCATTCTGTATTTTCTACTCATTCATTTCATTATAATTCCCACTAGATTATAAACTTCAGTGGGCTAGATACTATGTTCCTCTTATTTGATTATCTTCTCAGCATCTGTAATAATATCTTACATATAACAAATAAAAATAATAACCATTAAATAAATGAGGGCTAGATGACATATAATAATATTCTTGAAGAAATTTTAGTTACTACTATCTTTGGTAGTGTTGCACAGAGTTTCAAATATATCAGCTTTTAAAATATTTCTACTACCATCAAATTCTGTAATTAATAGCAAATGCTACTAAAACTATATTTTATAATCTTTGTGGAAGTAAAATATATTAACACTACATCCTTTAGTGAAATTTTTTTACCTCTTTGCACAATAAAGCTGAGTTGAAGTAAATTCTTATGGTGTAGAGCTTATATTTGTTAATTATTTGGCCCTTAACAAATTTGGATAATTTTTTAAGCAATAGATTTTATTATGACAATTACTGATATTCTAGAATAATGCCTTTTTAGTTGACAATTTTTTTCCTCACTCCTGCTTAAGAAACAGGTGACTAATGATGTCACCTTTTTTCTCATATGGAATTTAGTACATTCAAAGTCAAGGACATCATGTTCTATATTTACAATGAAAACTATGGTTTCTTCATCAAAAGGCAATTCCTTCATTTCAGAAATTTAAAATGGTTCTTAAAATATAAGGCCAGGTAGCTAAAGTTAGGTGCTGAAGAAAGTCTAATTCAGGAATGCTTTCTGGCACCATTCCTAAAGCATTTTCATTTGATTATGGATTGAATATATTTTTTCATTCATTTTAAACTCTTCCCTCTCTGTATGGTGTTCTGAGATAGGCAAACCAATGTTTGTAGGCAAATTGGCCTCAAAAAAATATGCCACTCTGCTTGAATGATCTCTTTCTGTTGACATATTGGAAAGATGGCCCCATGCTTGCTGACGCATGTACAGTCATCAAGGTCACACATGTCCATGATAAAATGTACATGGATAGTGTTCCGCTTCATAATGAACAGAGCCTGCTGAATTACAACAGGTGAGCTACAACCCTCAGAGATTGTAAAGGCTTGGGAATACAAAAGCCAGAGAACTCCCAGCTAAGCATTGATTGATAGGTTTTCCTGGGTTTTTAAATTTTTATTTGTGTTGTGTTTGTCTTGTTCTTTTTTATTTTTAGGTTATTTTTCAGAAATAAAAAATATACATATCTTCTACTTTTGAATGAATGTGGGCTCATTTTAGCAGCTCTGATGGTCAACTGTTCCCATTTAACCCCATCCACAATGTCATTCCATACACAACACCCTAGGTATTGTAGTAAACCAGAAAGCCAAAAGATATCAAATGCATGACTTTGAGATTCAACTCTAGTACTTGTAAGAGTTCTGCTGAACCCGTTTTTACATCTGCAAAACTGTCATAACAACTGTTTCATGGCTTCTCGGGCCCCCTGTAAAAATTGCATGAGATACTGCTTGTGAAAGTGTTCTGTAAGCTGCAATGTATTCTCAAGCTCCAAGGTATAATTATTCTAGGCTGATCTACTTATGTTTGCCTCTTTCCTACAATTGTACCATTGTACATAAAGGTCCTCTCCCTAACCTATTGTAAGGGATGTATTTTTAAAGAACAACTCAGATTCAACTTTCTTTCTTTTTTTTTTTTTTAAATTTTAATTTTTTTATTTATTTTTCTCAAAAGTTGAATTTAAATACATGTTATCAAACATAACAGAAAAAAAACAAATTTTCAGAAGCTGTACACACTATTCACTGAAAATATTTGTTGAGGCAAATAGAAAAAAAATTTATTACAATCATAATTTTTCTAAATTTGCACAAAATTATAAGCAGATTACATTCTTCATATTGAACATCTTTATATGCACTTTCAATGAACAGTATATATATATATATATTTATATATATTTTTTATCAACCATCTTTTTGATCCCAAAATCAGATTCAACTTTCTCAGGGCACCTTTTCTGAGCTCTCCTCTGGGTCTTCCAGCTTGGAACTCCCAACTCTGAACTTCTGTAACGTACTAATTGCTTTCCTCCATTTCAAATCCATTGTTGAGTTTTACATTATAGATATTACCAGGTCAGCATTTATCACCTCCCCCAACCACATAGTAGGTTCCACGTGGGAAACCGCATGTTCCATTGATCATGGCACCTGAATTCACAACTCACGGGTCTCTTGCATGCTTCAAAACATGCTGCATTTCCATTTCATGTCATTCTTGGTTTTGCTATTCATTCTGCTGTCCTTTCCCCTTTCATTGTGACTAATGTTCCTTTTTTATTTCTCCCTCTCCAAGCCTCTTGGCATGAGATGCTTCATTGTAGGACATGGAAACACTGAAAAATGACTTTGGTGATTTAATTTGTAAAACTGAAACTTCATATCAAAATAGTTATATTAAGTGGATAGATGGACACTTTTAAGTTAAAACTTTAATTTTCACTTTTGTACTGTTTGTATCAATTTGACATAAATAGCTCTAGTTTAATGAACCAAAAGAATAAAATGTGCCGTACAGCTGATCTGCTGAATTTGATAGAAAAGGGTTCCAAGCAAACTTGAATGACAAATCCCAATCCAAACTTGGATATAGATGCTGCTCAAAATACTGCTTGTAAACAAAAGCAGTTACTTTTTCCTTATGTACTTGGAGATAATTTTTCAGGCCAAATATTTGAATTGACAGAGAAAGGGTATATGGCTTACTCTGCCTTACTTTTAGCATCATATAAAGCTCTATTTAAACAATGAATAAAAATGGGAGAGTAGCGGTTTGCTGAAGTTTGAGAATGTTTTCCTAGCATTCATCTTTATTGACTTTTTTAAAAGTACCTGAGAATAAGCCTACATGTAATAACATCATGAAAATTCTTTCAAAACTTGTGACTGAAATATTAATTATATTCTAAAAATCTCTTTTGGAGTTAAAGGAAAATGTTAATTTTTTTTGGTAAACACCTTATGAACAAGTATGTTAATTTTGCTGTTCAAGAATTGAATAGACATGCTGTACCTCACCTTCTCAGAAATAGATCTTTTTGCTAAACAAAATGCTATGCAAGGTGTTTTTCATAATAATTATCTATTTCCTCTTAAAGTTTTATGTCCTTAAAATACTCCATTAAATATAAGGTTGAATGAAATGGCTTTGCCCAAGTTTGCACCATCTAAGCAAAGTTCACAAAACACTTTACAAAGTTCATTTAATTAAGCACAATACCACACCTTCAGTTTAAATGTAATGATCATAATTCCTTGCAGACAATTTTTAATGAGTTTGCACTTTGCTATGCCCCTCATATATTTTCCTCTCCTTCCAGGCACAGGTGATGAAATTGTGATCAATATTATGAAATTGGATCACAATTATGTCTTTAATCAAAACAAACCAAGCCTTATGCCATAGGTGTGGAAATCCGTTTTGCTATGCTATACAATTGCAGTCAGATTTTGTAATCGGCGCTTTTGGCTGAACGCATGGTATAAACTATATGGAAAAATGAGAAGGCATGTTCTGTCTCATGCCGTTGCCAGGTATGCTTCATATTTAGACATAAACAACAAGAGAAATTCAAATTTCACAACAGTTGAGTCATTTCTGCCACTGTGAACACTTGTCGTTTATTTGCAGTTTCTCATGATTTTATTAATAGTAAAGATGTTCTCGGGGTTGGGATTGTAGCTCAGTGGTAGAGCGCTTGCCTTGCATGCATGAGGCACTGGGTTCGATCCTCAGCACCACATAAAAATCAATAAATAAAGATATTGTGTCCATCTACACCTAAAAAAAAATTAAAAAAAAAAAAAAAGATGTTCTCTGGTTTGAAATCTTCCTTGCATTTAAATTATTGTACTTCCAACATGTTACCCAGGCTTATTTTATTCATTAATAAGCAAGAATTCAAGAGCAGGTTTTCACAGAAAGCAACTTCACCCGAGGTACTTATCCAATGTTCATCTTACACAAAGCATGGAATGAATTGGGAGAACCACAGTACAAGTCTTGACCCCGAAGCTGCTGAGATCTCATTTATCTGACATCCAAAGTCAGGGTTTTCTGATTTTCATTAATGCCTATGAAGTGTGGTTTATGAGGTATCAGAGTTTGATGCACTAAATGCCCCCAACGGAGAAAATGTTCTCCCAACTGGCTTGCAGAGGTGTCTAAGAAGCAATCCGAAGCAAGCTGCATATATCTCTTTCCTTGACAATTGCTTGTGGGAGCTCAGGTCCTTAAGATGACTTGAGAAGGTCATCCAGCTGAGTGAAAGGATTGCCTAGCAGTTCACTAGAATGATCTTAGCTTCTATGTGAAAGCACTGGAACATATTGCAAGAACCCTCCAGCTCTACAGGACAAAAAGAACTTAGAGGAAATGTTCCCAGGACCTTGGCCACTGCCACAGCACCAGACTGCTTCATACCCTGATTTGATGCTTTCTAATTTTTTGAGAGAGGAATTACGTGTGATTAAAAGAATCAATATCCATAAAATAGATGGCCACATTTTTACTCAGCATATCCAATTGAAGTTCTAAGGAACTAAACACATACTCTGAGCATGATTATGGAAAAAATTAGTGGTGCTGATGTAAAAGACTGAAATTTATATATGGATTTTTTTCCTACTGCTTTATTCCCTAGCTCTTTTCTAGTCTAGGAAATATATCTATTAATATACAATCTTTTTAAATTGCATTCTTAGTTTAATAATAATCACAAATTAATGGTGTGTAGTCACATGTCCATTTTCTTGGGGGAAAATAACCATATGCTTCAATAACTAAAACTTCTATTTCCACAAACTAATTAAAAGGCCTTGTGGCACAGTAATCAGAAAAACAGGTGTTTCATTTAGTTTCTCTCCCTTCAAGGTTGAATAGTTGCAATTGAAACTTCCCTGCGATTCCTTTAAAGTCAAAGAAAGTCACACAGCCCTATACTGCCTATCAGATGACAATATCCTCTGTCCCACCCCAGGATTTTGATGGAACATAAATCAAAAAAAACAAACTGTTTTGCAGTAGCATATGTTAAATTATGAGTGGAACGTTTGACAATAGATCATGGAGATTTTTAGTTCCTCAAAAGAAAATGATTCTGTTCCTGTTATATATATATTTATATATATGTCTTTGAAGAGATGTGGCCCTCTATTGGAGATATATTCCATTCTTGCACCAAATGTAATCATCTAATCAAAACCACATCTCTAAGACCTATTCTTGTGAGTATAGTGTGCATTACATACTATTTTATAATACACCCAGCAACTTTGGAAGGCTTCAACCTTATTCCTGCTGTTAATTATTTAGACTCTGACATATTGCAATAAAACATTTCATCAAGCACTCCAGTCCAGGGAACGATAGGCATCAACGCTGTATTGGTAATGCAAAATAAATGGATTGGGGTTGAAAATAATGAGTTTGGTGGATTACATCTGTCACTGTGAATTATTATTGTTGAACATAATAGGGCAGAGCACTACAAAAATAAAGCTTGTCTTCTCTAGTTAAAGGTGAGACAACTGCTTCTAATGAGATACAGAAATTCAAGTGTGAGTTATTAATTATGCACACAAAAGATTTATCTGCTTGCCCAATCTTACATTTTTTGTAAGTATATAACTATAGAACAAAAAGTTCCCGTTGCTAAAGCTGGTGATAGTTCAGTCTCTTGCCAGGCACCAGAGAAGGCATTCCCTTCAGTCACATTTGACCATGCAAGGAAAAAAAAGAGAGAGAGAGAGAATATATATATATTGGAACATGTGATGAGCCACCAGCCCCAGCAGTTCCTGAAATGGTTCTGTTTTTCACCAACTTGCTCTGTGATATGCACTTCTTACTTCTGAGTTCAGGTTCATCCTCTGTAGGAGGAGGGCCTGGAACTAAACTGCCTTTAATTTCAACTCTAGCTCCAAAATATTCCTTTATTTTTTTTTCAATGGGATGAATCTCATAGCTTATTCTTTATACAGAATGTTTGAAAGAGAACATATTTAAATAATAATCTAAGTTGCCTCCCTTAGTAACGCCTTTATTAGTGAGTGAAATGAATGTCCATTTACTCCGGGAAAGGCTACGATTTCAGAAGTCATCCACGTTGGGTGTGACAGCATCTTTCCTGAAGATGTGATCAAATGTCTTTGCTTAGCCAACTATTGTAAACACTTTATCATGTGCTTAACAATTCCTCACTATAACTTGAATGTACATGTTATATTCCATAACATGGTTTGCCAATATTTGATGAATATTTTTAATTGTTGGATGCTCAAATTATTTCCAGCTTTAAAAACAGCTCTAAAACATACTTCCTTGCACATGACTTTTTATGCATATCTCTGATTATTTTGTTAAAATGCAATTGTGAGATGGAAGTGTACTGGTTTGAAATTTTGAAGAAAAATTTGATTTATTTCCTGTCCCTAATAGCTGGGACAATTGAAAATACAACAGTAACCAAAAAAGGAATATGGTCCCTTTGAAAGATACTAAGCTGTAATGTTTATGAAGAACCAGAGAAGATTTGAAGAGTTTATGCACAAACCACAAATAACCAGTTGTGGGGAACTATCAGAATGCCAGAAGAAATCATTTTTTAAAAGTAAGAAACAACAATAGAGGAAGATAAAGACATGAATAGGTAGAAAATAGAAATTCTTATACCTTAATAGAAAATGTAAAACAATGGACATTTACGTTGCTGAAGTATGATCCAAGAATATAGTTTTTTTTCTTTCTGCTTCTCATAGAAGAAAAATTATAAAGGGGTAAGGATGAAGGTCAATGCCATCATTTCGAATTGACTTCATAATCAAGTGTAGAAAAAAGATTGGTGATGAGTGGAAAAAAAAGGGAAGATATTGATAAGTGAGAAAAGCTTTTTGGAAGAGATTTTGATGCTAAAGCTCTCTGAAGCGTCAAAGTCTTTTAGTTTTATCTATTTCCCAGTATGGTTTGATGATCAGGTAATGTGGAATAGGAGGGTTTTTTGGTTTTGTTTCTGTTTTTTTCAAATCAGAGAAAAGCTGGTTTCTATCAAGGAGATGGTGAACAGTTATAAAGTAGCAGGCAGCCAATGTAAACAACAGCCATATAGAAATGGTGTGAATTGCATTTATATTGTCAAATTATTATGCATTATAATCTTTAATAAATTAGCATTCACATTAGTACTGCTTATGTTACGCAAAAGAAGTTATAGTTTATAGATTGAGAAACCTGTACTATTTAGTTTACAGATAAACATACCTAACTGAAGACAGTGTTGGCCTGTGACCTCATTACATCTTACGGTTGTACCCTGGAGCTGAGCATGGAAAGAACAAAAACAGCAACCATGTATTGGCTAAAACAAAATAAATCGTAGTTACATGATTATCATTTCAATTTTTTACAAAAGTATTTTTATCCTAACAAAGGAAATAGGAAAATATTGGGTAGGAATATTATTCCAATGCTGAAATGTAATAAATACACAAATTGTTAATAATAAGATTCTCTGTCCACATGAAATCCTCTAAAAAATGTTTTTGGTGTACCCAACAGCCATCCTTTGCTCTGCCAGACACACGAACATAATCACAACTATTGTTGAGATCAAACTTCTATTATTGCAGAGCAAAAGGCAAATATTCTATTTATGTATGCATATATCTATGTATGCATATATATAATGAAACTGAATGCAATAAAATAAGCAACACAATTATAGTCTTTTAAGTGCCCAATTAACATATAAAATAAAATATCATGGCTTTTAATTTTTCTATATTTATTTTTAAATCTTAAATGAACATTATAGGCACTAATATTCCTTGTGAAATAAATCTGACTTTTAGGAATTTCTTCATGCAATTCAATTAAAGTACAATTGAATACTTAGCTATTTTGAAAAGAGAATGTAGGTTATGATTCCATTGGTATAAAATTACTTCTAGGTATCTGTTGATCTTTTCATCCTCCTTTGTCAAGGTTGACAATATTTATATTCTGTTCTGCAACAATAATTCCCCTAGCTTCAGAGAGATAGCTGAAATAATGTTCATGAAACATCAATGCTATTTACTTAGGGTGGTGGGATTTATGATGATTCATTGTGCTATCTACCAGATGCTTTTTTCTTCAGACTAATGAGTATATATATATATTATTATGTGTAAGTTAATAATTATTTTGAAAAATGAACAAGAGATTAACATCTCAATAACAAGTTCTAGAAAATGTATTTAGAGGAGCACTTCGTATTTTCAACCAGGGTCCACTTTGTGTGTTATAACACAAGAATGAACACAGGAGACATTAGAAGACCTAGAGAAGCTACTATCCAGCCTTGAGAGACAACAGGAGTTGAAGGTGGGTTCTCAAGACTGCCGAGGAGCTTTCTGGATGCAGCCTCAAAGTGGGAGAAGGGTAAGAGCGGCGTTACTGACCTGGGGAGAAGAATGGGCAAAGTGCAAGAGGTGAGATAGCTTGAGGAATTCACAGAAACGTAAATAGCTTGACAGTTCTGGAGGGAAGAAGGTAAATATGACTCAGAATGGTAAGAAATGAGGAAACAGAGACCCATACATACCCTGAGGTCATGATGTTTCCGGTCCAGTGAGTGTATGTGCTGTGTGATGAGCACGCTGATAGAGAAGAAACAGTGTGCTCATGGGGATGTTCGAAAAGATCCCCTGTTTTAGACGTAGGGGTCAAAGGAGGCTTCCTGGATGAAGTGACACCTCAGCTAACCTGAAGAACTAGTTGAAATTACCAAGAGAACTGAAAAAGTATTCTGGTGAGAAGAATAGGATACCACAATAGCATGGGAAAGCAGCAGAGTCTGCCATGCAGACAGAGACCAGGACACTGAGGCACCAAGTACCCTCAGAATGTCACACTTGCTCCTTTTACACCAGCAACCCAGCCCCAGACCCAAAGCTTCTACTTTTAGGTTAAATTCTCCCCTTTCTAGATGTACTTCAAAAAGACTTCCCTACTCCTTCTTTTGGAGCACCTTTTCCCCTTTGAACCTGGCAAAAAGTGACAAATAGTATCTTCATTGTTCCGTCCAGAACTACAGAGTTCTCACACACGTAGAGTCTCCAGTGTCCTGAGCTAATTCCCAGAGTTCCAAGGGTACTGTGTGGATTGGCACCCCAGCATGAAACTCATTATAGGCCTAACAATATTTTGCTTTATGTCCCTCTGCAAGCCAAATTATTTGTTATGTGGGGTCATGGTATTTTCTTATTCAAAGGACTTTGCCCTTACGGGTTCTAAATAAATGTTTAAATGTGAGGCAAACAACAAGATCAAGTATATCTGCTACAAAAAAAAAATTATCTTTTGATGTTAACACTTGCAGGCACTAATCATATTTACTTCAACTCCATTTATTCTGAAACAAAAATATTATTCCTTTGGAGTAAATTTACTTAAGTGTTAATAAAGTCATTGGCTATATAACTACAGAATCATCATATACATTTTACTCTTGAGGAGTATGTATTTTGCTGATCTTCTTTCCACAGCCATAGAAACAGAATAAAGCACTCTTAGAATGTAAGATTGAGCTTCTTGTTTTTATGCAGTGGTAACATGCATTATGATCTAGTATCATATCTCATTATATTTGGAAAAAGTGTTATTTGATTGCCAGGAATGGGTCTAACCTAAGGCATTTCTCATTTATGGGCACAAGGCGGGTGAATCTTCTTAAAATCATGCCAGCTAAAAGGGCATGTGTTATTGCAATATTAATTTAATAAGCTATCCACAGTAATTACCTCTGTAGTTTTTCTCTCCTTGTCTAGACTTGGGCCAGTGAGTACAATAAATTTGCTACAAAGGCAATCTGCTCAGTGCAGATTCTCTTATAAAGACAAGAGAAAGGAAGAAGCCAGAGCTTTTCTGGGTAGCTTTATCTTGAAATGAATCAGCTTAGGAGTTGGGCATCAGGGACCCGCTGCATCCTCTCCTGGAAAGGCCACAATTTGAGTGACACTGCACATGTATTTAGAACTGCATGCTTATCAAAGGGTTTTCACATACACTATTTCATTCGATTAACTCATTGAAAGGCCAGATGGAATCCAAATAACCCTCTGGCTATGTGCATCTCACAGCTTTTATGTTCTGCATATGAACCAAACAGCTTTCATGAGTCTTGTCTGCTTCAACAAGGGAAAGAAACTGGCAAGTGAAAAACACAAAACCAGCTTCCTGCCAGTTTCTCCACAAAGACATCATTTCCCTCAGTTGTCACACAAAATACCATGAATAGGCCATTCAATCCAGTTATTCCATAGGATAAAGACACCAATTATTAGTAAATAAATCTATTATTCCTCCCTTGATTATAAGTGTCTGAATTAGAGAATATCTGGAACCATCCCTCTTGAACTCTCAACTCCACCCATGGGTTTAACATTTACCCAAAGAAATCTTTATTAGGTAACACTTCACAGAGGCATTTTGATGTTAAGGAGCTAAACTTATGGCTTCTTTATTTTTTACTGACACATCTAACTATATTCTTTTAAATACATCAAACCATTTATATACTACTAAACTCTAAAACTTTAGAGGAAGGAGCTTCCTAGATGACAATATCTTCTTCAGTAGAGTGGAGGTAAAGGACCAGAGAGAAAGAGGAGAAAAGGGAAAAGGGAAGAACTGGGGAATAAAGTTGACCAAATTATGGGAAGTACTGGGAACTGACACACAGTAAACTATGTTATATTCATTTACGGATGTCAAAATAAACTCCCACTATTATGTATAGCTATATTACCTTAATAAACAGATTTTTTTAAAAAACACTTATTTTCACTTCATCCAGAATGCAAAGTACTATAGAGGGAAATGCCAGGTCAATAGAACGTCCAGGTCAACGATTAATGCTATGAATAAACATTACTCAACTTTACTGCCTATTTGCAGAGAAGAGTTCTTCACTGGTGTGATGTCAAGACTGCATTGCAAAATGTGGCTCCAGATGTTGGGCCTTCAGGTCCAATCTAGTAGGAACTTTATCAATCAAATCCATGTACTGAGCACAGGCATGAAACCACAGATATGTGGCACAGTTGAGAGAGTCTTTAAAAACAAGACAAAAAAAAAAAACCCTGACTATTAAGCCCCATAGCACTTGAACAGTCTTCAGGTGTGCTCTACCCCGCCCCTGGGTGTGCACCTCTTCTGGTTTCATTCCTTCCTCAGGTATCTCTTTATCTCCAGCTCATCTTTCAACAGTGCCTGTCAGTAGAATATCACAATTCCAGATTGGGAAAACAATTCTTACAGGGTTAGGGAATTGAGAAAAAGTTTTTGGTCATGGAAATCCCCTCCACTTTAAACTAATATTTTATTCGTGTTTGGAAAATATCACTTTGTGGCTGTTTCCATTTTACTCTACTTCAGCATTTCCTATTTTAATTTAGAAACCAAGTGGAATACAAACCAGGAAGGTTTAGGACCAATTCCAGATTGGTAAACCAGAACATAAACATCAACTAACCACGTTGCTGCCCATGAGAGATTTTGTGCAAAATTTTAAAAGATATACATAAATCACATAAGGTAATCAAATTTAGAATTTCAGATGTGACTTGTATGAAAGACAACAACAAAGAAAGTCCTGTCCTTTCTGTAATGGCCAGCTGTATTTATATATAATCTGAAGGAGATAGATGAATGTGTCATAGAAAATATTTTGACGATATCATAGAAGAGAGAGAATGAATTGCTTTTTCTACTTACACATCTATTTTTTTCTTTCCTTGTTTATTTTCCCCTGATTTTGCAACTGGAGGAAACATTGGCCAGAGTTGCACGAATGAACAACAAAATTCATTCTAGCCCTGAGGTTCTGTAACCCCATAACAACAAGAATCAGACAGAATTTCAGAAATAGAAGAGAATTGCATTCAATTTTCACTTACTAAGCACCTGATCTGGAAGGGGCATTCATGCAACCCAATTTTGAAAGCACATGAAGTCAAATGTAGACTTGATGATGGATCCACGGCCACTCCACCAGTGAGTGTCAGAGCCAGGCCTTCTGAATGCAAGGTAGTTCTTTTCTCTCTGATCCATCTGGTTACTCTCTCACAGTCACCTGACACCAGAGACAGTGTGCCAACAAAATTTTAAAAATCATCATCTAATATACTATATGCTTATAAATAAATGAACAAATTCCCTAATTATTACCCTGAGTGAGAGAGAGAACTCAAATATTTAAAAAGAAAGCTATGAGTCACAAACTATGTTGTTAAAATTGGTACCAGGAAACATGACCCATTGAACTCTTAATTTAAAAAAAAAATCAAATCAAATGACAGATCTTTGTCTATAGGTCATGGTGAGAAGACTCTGGATGAAAACTCTGATAAGTTTGTGGTCTTCTTAAGACAATCAAGAACTAAGTCCTCAAAAGACAAGAATTTGCAAAAACAGTTGAAGTGAAATAGGATGTCCCTGCAATACACCTTTTGTAATTCATAATGACTGCAGCCTTACAATGAAGAATCATGATACAACCAATAGTAGATCAAATATATTTCCTTAAAATGTATGTGTAAATAATTGTATTACATTTTCCAAGAAGGGTACTGAACATCATTATTAAATATGTTAAGCATATCACATATTTCCTTTTTATAAATAACTTTCCCAAATAATATATTATGTTCCTTTATTTTTAAAATTCAGCCTTAATATTTCATTTTTTCACTTTCAGAAAATAAAATTTAGAAAAATTAATCAGAAACAGAGGATTGGCAATATATAGGAGCCCATATAATGGCTTGCTGCTAATACATCAACCCCTCCACCCCAACGCCTTTAATATCCTGGTGTACAAGGCAGGAAAAAAAGAATCAACACACAGTTCTCCACGTGGTTTAAATAATTTACTAATGACCTAAAAACAAGGTTTTCAAAATTCTCACTTTGTCCCCAACATGTCAATCTTCCTTTTATAAGTTGATATTTATTTAGTCACAAACTCATTTTGATGTGCACCCAATTAGAAAAGTAAGTAAGCTACAAAAATCATCAGTGTATTTAAAATCTGAGTAGAAAGTCTTTCCTTTTAATCATCCATAAAAGATCCATAGGCATCACAATTGAAAAAATCAATTGAAAAATCAGAATAATCAAAACAGACCCATTTGAACATATTACAATTACAGCATTGTAGGAAAATGTGAAAGATGAAGCCAATGTAGATTTGTCGTGGGGGTTCTACATCTCCACCTATAGAGAAGGAAGGTTTCCATGGATAGGTTTGAAGCTTGGAAATAGGGAGAGAGGAAGTGATGATAGGTAAATCACTTATGTGACTCCTTCCAGTCTGACTTTGTCTTGAACTAGTCTTCAAGCCTTCAAGCTGCTCTGGACACTAGGAACACAACTACTGAAGATGCCATCCAGCCTCCCAGAAACACAGCCTAATCCTTCCATTAAGCATAATAAAAATACTATTCTATCTTTAACGTTAGTAAAGTTAATTAATTCATATTAATAAAAATGCCTTGGCAAACCCAGATGAGAACTCTTATATTGATGCAATCAACTACTTTTCTCCAGATAATTACCACTTGGGCTGAGGAATTGAAAGCATGCCAGCCCTAAGATGCTTTTAAAGACTTCAATCAACTTTCTCTCTCAAAATGAAGACATAAAAAGCCAGAGGGAGGAGGATCACCGACCTCACACTCCACTCTTAATATCACCCAGCATCACATATTTATATCACCAGCACTTGTCCTGTAAATTTGACCTGAGTTTGGTCTCTGAATGAGAAGAGAGGACAGGGACTGTATTGTCCAGGGAAACTGGAAACAAACTGTCCTATTAAATTATTTATATTTGTAACCGAGCTTAAAGTAATAGACCTACCAGCCTTCCACCCCAAGATCTGAAGCTTATTTTTAGATAAAATAAAACAATGCAGTCATATTTGCCTTATTTATTTGACTCTTTACACATTTCCTAAGAAATGAACAAAAAAGTGTATTCCCACTCTTAATTTCCTATAAAATATCTTGTTTTAAAGCAAATACATACTTCTCAGGAAAAAAAAATTTTTTTCCAAGAAGCAGTATTTGAACAATTGCTAGTAATTCACAGAAGAATTCTGAGTTGTGTCAAACAAAAAAGAAAAAGAAAAATTAATCATTTATTTATTTGGAAAATTTTGAGTCATTTGGGATTTTAAAATACAAAAATATAACAGATGTAGAGACAGGTAAAGATGTTTGATGAGATTTTAGCTTTTGCCCTCCCTAGCTTTAGTTTCTGTCCACAATACTGCATGAACTAACCCTATGTGACCTAGTGATAGGAGTAATCTAATTGAATTGGATCATTCAGTGAAGTAGCATATGAACTATGCATAGCCTGACCAATTTGGTCATTTCATAAAATATACCTTTAATCTGTTTAATTGTCTCTAATCCATTACATCAATCTAGTTAATATCTCTTATTACAAATGGAATGAGAGTAAAGCCTCCCATAGAAGTCTTTATAGCTCCTGTTGTAAGGGGACACAGTATGGGGCACTTTGAATGATGAAGAGTATGTTTAATAACAGCATTTTTACTCAAAAGCTAAAACTCCTCAGATAAGATCCAAGGAGATGAACCTGAAAACAGGTCTTACCTTACAAAAACATGATAAAAAAAATTAGAAAAAAAACTAAGAATGATATTAGTACATACTATGCAGTAAAATATTTTTACTGAGTCCCTTAATCACGGAGTATCTTAATTATCTCATAATAATTGCATACTTAATAGAACTAAAGATTTCAAATTGTGATTAGGTTATTTGGATCATGTATAAGAAAATTCCATGAAGTTAGAAAAGATCACCCCAAAATTATGTGCTAACACTTTTTTTTAAACTTTTCTTTGGATTATAAAGAACATGCTTTCCTCATTAATAGCCTGCAAAAGCAGGATTTTCCCATTTTTACAATTCTGTGTTTACACACCTGCTACTGCTCGTGCAGCTGATTAGAAACTCTTCCAAGGATGGATCTGTGCCCTCTGTATTTTGGGAGATCTAATCCCATGATTAGTTTTAATTTTGTGGATAACTTTAAGTGACCTTAAACATTTCTCAATTTCATCTTTTTACATTCAACATTTGGGAGTAGTCCCTCTTTAGAGGTTACATGAACTTCTTTATTTGGGGCAATTACCTAACCTACCTGTATTTTAGAATCCTCCTTTGTAAATTGAGAATAATAATGAAATTATCTCCTACAGTTGGTGTGAAAGTTGAACAGGAACACATATGTCAAGAATATATTAAGTCTATAATGATTAGCAATGTAGAAAAGAGAAAATCACAGCCAACAGTCACCCTGGCATAACGTCTTCCATTTTTATTCCTGGGTTATGCTGTACCTCACAGAATCTGTTATGTTTCCAATGTCTCCTGAGACCAGTACTCCTAGGTTGACCTTGAGCAAATGGTGGCCATTAATGGATGTGGATATGATAACCTTACTGGGGTACACTCAGTCCTTGAGATTGATTGGCATCCACTGAAGAGGTTTTGCTTAATCGTGATTGTAATCTTTAGAGCTATTGGGCTCTGGGATTTTAGTGAAGAAAGACAGTGAGTAAGGGTTAATGGAGGAGTGGACCAGGGGGGATACAGGCATGGTTTTCAAGTTGAGGAGACCCAGAATCATTTTCAGTCCTGCCTAGCAGGGGTTCTTTGGGATGGACAGACTTCTTCACCTGTCTAAGCCTCAGTTTCCTCTCACATTCCCACATCCCCTGCCTTAGCGCAAGCCATTCACTACCCACCTGACTGGTTTCTGTGCCTCCTCTATAAGGTCCCCCAACTCATCATGTGCACTGCCACCAAAATTAAGTTGTGGAGAAAATGAAAGAAATCCAATAAAACTTCAACCTCAGATCAACAACAAATAACGTTTTATTACAGGTGTATCACATACCTAAACATTCCTTATTTGTCTGATATTCATATTCAACTGAGCACCCTCTCATTTTTTATTTTGTCTAAATCTGGCAACCATACACTGGAGTTATGCATAGGCATCATAAATTGCATAACTTTAAATCATCAAACAGCATCCTGTAAGTGCTCAGTTCCAGTTTTAATTCATCTAAGTGTTCCCAAATCCTTTCATGATGCAACTGTTCTCCGGCCCTTCAACATCATCTTCCACCTCTTCCTACCTTCCCTTTTTCCTATTTACATCCTGTGCCTTTGCTCAAGTTTTCACCTCATCCAGAAATCTCTCCCTAATTCATTGGTCTCTGGCTCATCTCAAGCTTATGTAAGGTTTATCTTTTTGTCTCCCTCACTCCCACTTGACCATGCATCTGGCTGGACCAAGTGACTCTTCTTCATGCTCTTATGGTGTTGTGTGCAAATACACTCACACACATTAATTTTGTATTTTTTTGTATTGTATTAGATTTATCTCACTAGCCACCAACCTACTCCTTATCTGTAGGGTACACATTTCAAGACCCCCAGTGAAGGCCTAAAACCACAGGTAGTACTAAACCCTATACAGTTGTGTATTGCTTAACAGCAGGGATACTTTCTGAGAAATCTATCATTATGTGATTTCCTTGTTGTGTGTATGTCATAAGAATGTACTTACATGAACTTAGATGACTATAATGTCACCAGGCAACATAATTATAGGCAATCATTGTCATATATCTAGTTATGACATTATTGACCAAAATGTCACAATGTAGCACATGTATTTTCCTATATGTACATATCTGTGATAGAGTTTGATTTATGTTAGGAACACAAAGAGATGAACAATGACTAAGGACAAAATAGAACTGTTATGACAATATACTGTAAGAAAAATTATGCAAATGTGATCTCTATTTCCCTCTCTCTTCATTTCTCTCAGGATATTTTATTATCCTTTCACCTTTTCACTTATGGAAGCACTTTGAGGCTCCTCTTTGGCATATCCAAATTGCCAACATCACTCTTCTTGAGCTTTGAGGCCATAGAAGGGTTACTTGAATACAAGCACTGTGATGCTGCAGCTGCTGATCTGATAACCTGATAACCAATTTCTAAGTGACTAATGAGTAGGTAGTGTATACAGAGTGTATACGCTGAACAAAGGGATGACTCATGTTTCAAGTGGACAGATTTGGAAAGATATTTTTTAACATACTACTCAGAACAGCATGTGATTTGAACTCGTAAATTGTTTATTTCTGGAAATTTCCTTTCAATATTGTCAGAGAATGGTTGATCACAGGTCATACGTGGAAAGCCAAACTGCAGATAAGGAGAGATACTGTAACATATTGTATAAAATTGTATAAAATAGGGAAATAGAGTGTGAATGCTACATCAGAGATGAAGTGGTTTCCACACTCATCAAAGCCAAATTCAGAGTCACCAGAGACTCTCCCCTTCTCTATTGCATTTCATTTTTCCTTGAACACAAGGGGATTTGAAGACACTATTTCTGGAAATTCACAGCAGTACACTTGAAGACTCATTGAACTGAATTTTAATATAGCAACTATTGTTCATCCTTACAGAGGTATCAAAAAGGAGCACCATGAAGACAGTTCTTGTTGAATTAGAATTCATCATCAGTGGAGAGAGGGGTTACAAGGCAGGTTAGAAGCCTCAATGAAGAATTCTTCAAGCTTTCATTTACAAAGTAGACTGAGCTCAAGGCAACAGATGTAGACAGACCTATTATGGAAAAGGTTATTGCCAAAGAAGACAAAATGAGAGTTGAGATTGTAAGAGCCCATCTTTGGGCATCATGTATGCACTATGAAAATCACCTCTGGATTCCAGTGTCAGCAGTGTGGTGCTTTAGAAAAGTAAAACCTTCTGAGCTTAAAGACAGCCCCCTGTTGAATCTCGGTCTAAGTAGCTGCCTTCTGAGAGGTCCATCATGAAACTCATTGATTATTCCTTGACACTTTGTAAATCAACTGGCACATCTTTCTCTTCTGTGGAAATTACCGTTAGAACAGGGACACTTTGGATAAATCAAGAGGACTGATTGTAGGCACACATCTCCATTTCTTAATGAATTTAGTCAATACACAATTTTTTTATATGCTATCTGCCCTCTGACAGCACCTCCCCAGGCCTTACTTATGATACAATTATCAATTCAGGGAAGTCATTCATCCACATTACTTCATCATTGGTGCTACTTCATCTGTCAATTCTGCTGTAGTCTTCTGGCAGATCCTCCTGTCACTAGACCAATTACCAACATCTATTTAGCTTTTTCTTCTGACCAAATGGACTCCTTGTTCCCACGCGATGACAGTCGTAGAAGGTTACAGCCAAACTGGCCGTTAGCTTCTGACCTCTCTATAGACAACCTTATTAATGTAATTGCAAGGCTGGAAGTAGCAGAGACTAGGCCAATTACACCTGTCCCTGTCCCAATTCAGACTGGGCTTAAGTTACTCAGATGGGGTGGAGAGTATGATCTGGCTCTGCTGAACAACTTTTTCTCTATTCTTGTGAAATTTGGAGACAGACATTGCTAATTATGCTTGTCATTAGGACATAATAGCCCAGTATTCCTTTAAATGGCATCATTCTTTATCAAAAACAAAAACCAATGCCTTATACTGATAGAGAACTTCACTGGGGCATTTTAAAGCAACAAGATCTATAAAATGTGGCTTTCTTGAAATATAACAAAGCACAAACTGAAAACAACACATTCAATATTTTAATATTAATGATATATACAGATGCATGTGAATATTTAATAATTCCTTTTAAATATTATATTTGTATATGCTTATATCTGTAAAATTATACACAGTTAATTCCATAAATGAATAGCTGTGGCACACGTACATAATTATATGAAAGAATATATGTGCACATTATAGCTAAATGAATTCTTTTTTTAACTATGTTATATAAAACATTAATAGGGGAAGCTTTTACATTCATTTTAAGATTAAATGTTGTTCTTGTTGAGAATGGTAGTAACACCAATGTAAAATAATATGTAGCTATTAATTTGAATTGAAATTAACCACGTATACTCTTTTTAAGTTTTTAGCTAATTCTTTATAGAAGGCCTTTAGTTATTTCAAGTCCTTTATTTCTAGAGGTTCTTCCCTTCTCTTCAGAAATTATTCTTGAAAAGAAATTTGAGAAGCAAAGAGTCAGAGCTCTCAAGTGGTTCACACTTCGAGAGTTCATACAGAGGTCTCTGAGGATGTTCCGAGTTTGAAGCAAGTCCCTTCCAGGAATAGGAATCCTTGAGACCCTCATTCAACAGGTTTCTTCATCCTCATTACTTCTGCCACTAGTAGTTTCCCTGCCAGTCTTTTCTTTTTTTTTTTGAAAGTAGGCACATAAGTGACTCTGGAGAGGGCAAGGCTGGCCTCGGTAAACACCCTGCTGTCTTGGGTGGAAAACCTCAGTCTCCACTAGTCTCTCGCCCATCATCCTTATGAGATGTTAATGGCAGGATCCTTCTTTGGACTCCAAATATATTTCCAGAATGAGATAAGTGCTCTCCCCAACAAAGGAAACAGAGCGTGGTTTCACACTTTCAGCACAAAATGTCTTCGCTCAGGCCCACGTGGTTCCCCTAGGAAATCCATCACTGCTGTCACAGTTCTGGAGGTCTGATTCCTGCACCAAGCCATAGCTGAAGATGGAAGCAGGGCAGCTCTGCTCCAGTAACCCCATTACTGTTTATAAAGCTATTTCCTCTCTCTTGGCCACTTTCCTAACCTGGGAGAGATAATCACACCACAAAGAGGGTCATTGTGAAATTCAGTGAAGTAAGCATCCCCAAGTCTTAGCCTGGTGCCTTGCCGATAATGGGATTTTATACATGTCAGGATTCTACAGGGTTTGGAGTCAAATAGACTGAGCCCAATTCCTGACTCCATATATTTACAAGCTGGAGGAACTTTGCTCCAGTCACGCAACATCCCTGAGTCTGAGTATTAAATGAGGTAATGTCCATGAAGTTGTTATCACTCCCTTGACTGCTTTCAATATTCTCATTAATCTTTGAATTTTCAGTCTCTTTTCTTCTTTTAATTCTTTCCCTAGATAATCAAGTCTCAAACCTATACATTGTATGTTTTAGTCTGCTTTTTCACCACTGCGACCAAAAGACTTAACAAGAGCAATTTTAGAGGAAGAAAAGTTTATTTGGGGGCTTCTATTTTTTTTCCCAAATTCAAGACCTCCAGCTTTGCAACTCCAGGCATTAAGTAGTGAAGGACAATCCTTTCCTATATGTGAACTAATCTCCACTCACAAGGTCTTCATTCATAGATTAAGAAGTCAGTCAGTCACTGGGGTCAATATACTTGGTAGTGGTTACTGTACTTGATGAAGACTTGACATGCACTCAATGACATTGTAACCAACGACAGAGGCTTCCCTCTCTGTGTGCTTACTCTCATATTCTTCCAAACTATAAAGACCACTGGGGAACAAGTCCCTTCAGAAAGCCTCTAGCCTTTCCACACCCCACAAATTTGTTCAGTCCTTCCTTGTTAAAGTCTTAAGCCTGCTTATCCTGAAATTATGAAAACATCTTTTGGACTCCAGGCAAACAGCAATCTAAAAATATCTTTGCTTTGTAATGGTACTATTTGACATCAACTTGGAGCAGCAACAGAACTGCCTTGGAACTATTATGATTGCTGCACATGTATGGCCACAATTCTCAGCAGGAGTGTGGCCCAGGATCACCTAGGGTCTAGTTAAAGCCTCAGTCACTGAACCCCATGAGAGGTTCCCATTCAGTAGATCTGAGGTAGGGCCTGAGGACATACATCTCCAACAAGTTCCCAGGTGATGCTGTGGTCCAGGAACTTCTCTTTGAGAACTACTATGTAAAGCATAAGACCATTCATTAACCTCCTTTCCAGCTGACTCTTTCCACTCTCTTACTGATTCAAAACATACAGAAGGCCATACACTCTGTTGATACTGAAGAGGCTACTCCTTGGAGACCCCTTGTCCTTGTTTTAAATGTCATTAAGTGATGTCCAAACCCTGGAGATACAGAAGAAGAAAAGGAGGGAGAGGACAAGAAAAATTATGAAGTATGCCCCCAATTTCATCATTCCTGGGTAAGACCTCATGGATATCAACTTCTACCCAGATTCAAATTTATTTTCCTTAACTCAGATTAAAATAAACACCAAAGATAAGAGGAGGGAGAAAGACAATTTTTAACCCAATAAAATGCACTATCTTCTTCTCTTTCTATCTCTTAGATGAACCACGTGGGCTTTCCCAGCCCTAGTTTGTCATCTGTCTCATCTGGATTGTCCATAATTCGATTGCAAACCCCTTTGGGCAGTAGTGTGGGGCTGTAATCAGATTTTGTACAGTGCCTGGCACAGTCTCTTACCCATAGAGAGGGTGCTCAATAAATACTTATTGATGATGTTTATCTATAATTCCTCAGGAAGCTTAGGCCATTAAGGAGGCCTCTCTACTTAGTTAAATGGTAGTAGAATTGACAAACTATTGCGGGGTAAAAAGCAAGTCTGCTAGATTTCTTTAAACTGATCCACTATGAGATATTCAAAATGGTGCTGTATCCTTTAGTACCCTAGGGGCATTAAAAGTTTCATGCCTTACTTTGTGCCAAACTCGGGAAAGTGATCTGAAAGATGGAAAAAATCACACCATCCCAAACCAAGGTCTTTAAAGTGAATCTCCTGACCATTTCTTTAAGAAGTGCTTCAGTTTGTACTGTTAGAGGTTTTCTCTTCACCTATCCAATGTTTCAATAAGTCAGGTAAATTGATCTATAAAATAAATATTATTATAGTCATTGGCAAGTATTATCAACCACCAGATGACTGTCCTTTGTTAAAAATCAAAGAACTGACATAACTTGAAATGCAATCTGGGTTTGGCAGATAGAGTCTCTTCCATCTACAAAATATTTCTAACCTTTAAGTACAAACTTGACACATGCAATGATGTAATTGGGGGATTACTTTTTCTATATTCATAAAAAAAAGTTGAACTGCTCCTGAAATGCCTCTAAACACATGTCTAATAAAAAACACACCTATAGCAGGTAATCTGTCGTTTACAGGGGAAAGTGAGACAAGAAATTCTAGGGCACAGAAAACCCTGGGGAGACCATTTCCCTCTAGTCATGGGTAGGTATAAGCCGAAGGCTATGTCCATGCGGTGCACTCAGAAAATAGACTGATGACATTGAATAATGCACACTTGAATGGTAGGTAACCCAGTCAATGAGCATATTTAGCTGTACTGATTTTCATTGGGCAAAAATTCCGGTAAGCCACAGATTTTGCGTGCCTTTCCCCTACTCTCCAATGTGAACAGAGTTAAAGAAATATGTTGTGCAAGAGGTAAAAGGGTGAGAGACAGAGATGGGACAGGGAACAAGCAGTTCAATAGAAAGTGGTGAGGTTGCCCAACATGAGCTTGTCCATTCTGATCCCTGCTTGGAAATCCAGGGATTTCCAAGTCCATTGTTTCTCGCAGCTGATTCCTGAGGAATTCTTTTCTTAGCTTCTGAGACTCATTCACCTTGTGACCTTCAATATTTCACTTACTGCCTCATTCCTTGGCTTTTGTATTTTGCTCTCCTCTTCATCTGAGAAGCTTCTGTTGATTGGAAAATGGATAGCAAATAGAAAAGAGTTGTGTGGCCAAAGGAGAAAGCTGCTTCCCTGGATCTCTCTCACCAGCACTGAGGTGAAAATGCCCATTGCCCTTCATCTATGTATCCAACAGAAAAGCTACCTGCCCACAGTGTGGGGCATAGTTTTCAGGCTAATTTCTCTCCTGTTTGATCCATCCCCGTGCATGAGCAGTATACTAACATGGGAATTGGAGATTCACAAGTCTATCTCATGACTTACATGGGATTGGAATTTTGGCTTTCAGACACTGTCTTCAGTTTCTTGGAGTTGAAATTTAAAACCCTCAAGGATGAACTGCATATTTCCTAGATGAATTTCTATCATGTGAAAAAATAATTGAAACATGAGAATTTGTGTGTGTGTGTATATGAGATAGAGGATGATCCAAGAAAATGATGTAGGAAATGATGTTTAGGGAATGATATAAAATAGTTCTCCCCAAAACCAAAAAATTTGACTTCATAAAAGTAAAGAAGAGAACAGTGGTTACTAGAGGGTAGGGATAGGATAATAGGCACTAAAATAATTAGGAAGAATAAGTCATCCTGCCTGGAAACATAGTAGGTTGACTATAATGTATAGCATTGTATTGCATATTTGATAAAGAACTAGAAAAGAGAAACCCAAAGTTTCCCAACACAAAGAAATGATAAATAGTTGAAGAAATGAAAATTCTGATTACACTGAATTGATCATTATACATCATATGCATGCATCAAATTATTATACTGTACCTCAAAAATGTATGATTATTATATATATTTATTTTTTTATTTTTTAATTAGTTTATTTAGTTGCATTTCAAGTCATAGTACATATATAGAGCTCTGTTTTTCCAATTCTCTGGTTGCAAACCAGATAAAGTCACACCATTTGTGTCTTCATACATGCACCAAGGGTAGTGATGATGATCTCAATCAACCATCTTTACTGTACCCATTCCCCTTTCCCTCCCCCATTATATATATTTATTAAAAATAAAGATCAAATTTTTGAAAGGAAAAAATAAGCGATAACAGCAGACTGAGAAGTATGTTTGTTTATTTTATTTTGTAATAGCAGATGCCCAAAATACAGAAAATTGAAAGGTTTTAAGAGATTCAAGAAAGAGAGGATCTATCTAGGCACATATTCATTAAAAAACAAATTCTAGAAAATATTTTAAGTTCAGCTCTTCAAATAATCTTCAGGTAGCTAATAAATTTTTCTAAAAACTAAAAAAGAAACCACAGTTGCCCTGAAGTAAGTTGCTCTGGGATCAGAAACACCCGTCCCGCTTCCCACAGGCAGCCCAGCTCCATAGAAAGAGTAGTGTTGGGAGCCAAGAGATCCAGATAATAATCATGGCCATTGCCTGATTCTATTTCCTTCAGCAAATTTCTTCATGTCTCTGATTCTCAATGATCATTTCTATAAAATAAACAATTTGGCAAAGAGGATTACTAAGGCCTCTTCCAAATCTAATAATTCAGAAAAGCCACAATGTTCATGATGATACCCAAGAGTAAATAAATATTCCATTCCAAAGACCTGTTTTGAAACCCAGCTGCCCTGTTCTGTCCTTGTATAAACTTGGTCATGGACAAGTCTATCACACCCAGTTTTCTCTTCTAAAAAATGGGAGTAGTTGATAGTATCTACCACAGAGGATTATTATATGAATTAATTAAGATAATGCATCATTGCTATTAGCATTAAGATTATTCAAGGACCCTTGGGGCAGATATATGTGAGAATATTGGCAGCTGGGCATCAAGTGGAGACTGTGTGATCTGACCGCCCGAGTTGTCATGTCACCTAACCCATGAGATGGCTATACAATGCCTGACATAAAGTTGACAATCCCTAGTACCTCTCATCATTCTTGTTATAGTTTAGATATTAGATGTCCCCCAAGAGCTCATATGTGAGACAATGTAAGAAGGTTTAGAGGAGAAATGATTGGCTTATGAGAACCTTAGCCCAACCAGTGAATTAATCCTGGAAGGATTAACTGAGTGGTGACTGAAGGCAGGTAGGGTGTGGCTAGAAGAGATGGGTCCCTGGGGGTGAGCCTTTGGGATATATATGTTGTATCTGGAAAGTGGAGTCTCTCTCTCTCTCTCTCTCTCTCTCCCCCTCCCCCCCGGCCCTTCTGATCATCATGTGAGCTGCTTTCCTCTGCCACCCTCTCCCGCCATGATGTTCAGCCTCACCTCGAGCCCTGAGGAATGGAGCTGGCCTTCTGTGGCCTGAGACCTCTGAAACTGTGAGCCCTCAAATAAACTTTTCCTCCCGTAAAATTGTTCTTGTTGGGTCTTTCAGTCACAGCAGCAAAAGAGCTGACTGAAACAATTATCTTATGGTTAAATGTACAGTTACTTTTGTGGGGGGGGGGGGGACAGATTTGCAAAAGACTTCTATGTTCATCCTTATACTTTCCTGTATATTCTAAAATTTCTCCCAGTAGAAATTACTTTAAAAACGGATAAAAACTTTTTTTCTCTCTGTTTTAAATATCATAAACAACTAGATCAGTGTCTGAGCATCAGTGAATGCATAAACGGCTATCTTATTGAAAATGATCATGACCTTGTTCAAATTACAAGTTGGCTGGTCCTCATACAAAGTCATGAGAGCAAGTTTGGCTTCATGAATTAATGCAGTCAGATTTACCCATCTGGTTTTTATGAACTATCCTCAAGCCTCTAGATGTCAATCTATGTTTTCTCCGGGCAACCTGAAATTTGTCCCTAGAGCCTAATTCTCAAGGAGTAAGAACTTGTTATGTATAGAATGGTAAATAAATTTGCAGGAAAGTTTATGGGGAATCTAAAAAGTTCTTAGTTCATTTAGGGACACAAAGAGACACTAAGCACAGATGCAGTGGCCTGCAAAGACAGGAAATGTCAGTGTCTTCTGCTGGAGGTGAAGAGCAACTAACTCTACCTGTCACAAGTTCAAGCTCATCTTCTCCTAAGAGTGAGGCACAGGGCTTAAATAATGCCTTTCATCACTCTAGATTATGGACTACAATGAAGGATCCTTAGATAAGAAGGGGGAGAATTCTAGGAAGAAAGCCAGTACAAGAAAGTTTCCAAGGGAGTGAAGGAAGGATGCCAATCTGTGGGCATGCTGGAGGGCTGGAACTCAGCAAAAAGAAACAAGAAAATGCTTTCCTGTTTGGAAGGACACTTTTGATTAAAATATTCATATTAACTTACATAGTGCAGTTTTACAATTTATAGAACAATTTACATACATCAATGCTCCCTCCCTCCAGCAAAGTATTCTTTAGAGCAAAGGAAACTAAGCACATGTGCCAGAAACACACAGGAGAGAGGGCTGAATAGGCATCACCTACATGAGATTCCAGAAAGGTCCTTAAGGTTAGAATATGAAATGTCCCTCAGAGACTCATGTGTTGAAGGCTGGCCCCCACTGCAGCAATATCAGAGGTGGGGATTTGGGGAAGTGATTGGATCATAAGGTCTCTTATCTCATCAGTGGATTAACCCATGGAAAGCTGAATGCACCATAGGCAGGAGATCACTGGGGACATGCCTTTGGGGACTATATCTTCTCACTCTCTGTCTCTCTCTCTCTCTTCTTTCCTCCCTCCCTCCCTTCCTATCCTCTCTCTTCCTGCTTGCTGGCTATCATGAGCTGAGAAGCTTTCTTGAATCATTTCCTTCTGCCATTAGGTCCAGCCTCACCTCAGGCCCAGAGCAATGGAGCCTGCTGACCATGGACTGAAACCTCTAACACCATGTGTCAAAATATCTTTGCTCCTCTAAGTTGTTTCTTCTCAGGTCTTTGTCATAGTGATGAAACACTAACACAAAAGTTAAAATTTCTTTAAAAGTTGGGATTTGACCCTAAAATGATATTGATTTGTCCTTCTCCATAATAAAAGGATAGAGACCAATCTTAGTTTTCTGATTCTCTGTCCAATGTTCTTTCTAATGTATCATGTCACCTCTTCTTATGGATCACTTTGGTGTTCTAAAGGCATACACACGTTGTTCCATTGAACACTCAGTTTCATGGGGGCTAGCAGTTATGAAAAAGGGTTTAGTATCCCAGGCTGAAAAAGAGAATCTGTAGGTGGTAACACCCTACTACTGAGTGCAGAGGGAGATAAATGTATATAGTTCTGATGAAGCAAATTGGGAGGTATGCCATCTTCTTGAAGCAGGTATGCAAGTCACAACTAACAACCTGCCAGAAATACTCAATGATCACTACCCACTTCTGCTGATTCATGTAGGAACAAATGATATAGTCATTAAATATCTACAGCATATGTCCCGACACTTTGAAGTTTGGGTCAAGAAACAGACACCTGAGGGCATGGGTAGTGTCTGAGTTTCTTGTTCATCAGAAAGTTTGATTGCAGAAAAGAAGAGGGAGTTTTTAATAATTAGTTAAGCCAATGGTAGAGTAATAATCAACATTTCATTTGCTAAATTAAGCTGTTGTAGTTTATATTTGAATAAAAAAAAGAAGTCCAGTATATGTAGTTTGAGGATCTTTTCCCAAGGTCAAATTAGGAGTTAACAGCAAGCATACTGTCTGGCAAAATGGATTTATTTTACAATGAAAAGGTGAGAAATGCCACTTGCAGATAGCCTTCAGGTGAATTTGAGGGGAATAATAACAAGAAATTCAGATTAAAAACAGGTTCTATGACTATGTGGCTGATATGGATAAAGGGCAGCAAAGCAGAAAAGTCAAGTCTGAGGAGGTGATGGTAGGGAATTTGTCAGGAAGGGTGCACAGACATGTAGAATATGGGTAGCAAATTGAATATGAGATTCTTGTGTTCAAAAGGGGAACTAAATGCTACTGTCTGTTTAAAGAGAGAAGATCAATAAGAAAGGAAAGTATGATCAGGTGTGCATGATGAGATATGCACAGAGATCTCCCATCTTGAAAGTGAAAGGCCACTGAGATTAGGATTAAAATTATGGAACCATTGTCATGGAGACAGCGTAATAAGGCAACCCAGATTCATGAAGGCCATGCCTCATGCTTTCTTTCACTTATTTTAAGTTATGACATACTTGAAACATATGCAAGTGAATTAAAAACAGGAAACCCTTTTCACCTATCAAATTATATGAATATCTTGCCATGTTTGTTTCAGCTTTCTTATTTTTATTTTTTTATTTTACTTTTTTCCTTCTTTTTCTTTGTTTCTTCAATAAAGAAGGTTGCAGAAAACAGCAAAAGACCCCTACTCAAAACCTATGCGTTTTCCTCTGTTCCTAGGTAGACATAACCATAATAGTGGATCATCTCATTCTTTTGATTTTTAGGAAGTTCTATATTCATAAATGGCAAAGTAAATGGCTTACTAATGAAATTTACCCACATAACCACCTTCAAATTTTATAAGCACATCTTATCACACATATTCTTTCCCAAGACCTGTTTTTTCCCTTGAAGTCGTGTTTTTGACATTCACCCATAATACCTCATGTAGATTTAGTAGACTTGTTTTTCACAACATACAATATTGCAAAACAAAACTTCCACCACTGATGGATAGTTAGATATTTAGAATTATTTTATTTTGCTATTGCTGGTAATTTGCAAAGTACATGATTTTGCATATCTCCTCCTGCACATTTCCAATAACTCCTCTTTGAGAAACTACCAGTAGAATTTAAGGTAAATATATCTCCTATGGGAGATCTCTGTGCATATCTCATATATATTTATATATGTATGTGTGTTCACCTTCCACTTAGCTCGTGGAATTAGTGCAAAGTTGTTCTCTAGAATGTTTCTGCTAATGCCCAGCCCTCTCCAACATGACAAGAAAACCCATTTCACTACCTACACAGCAACACCTGCTGTCACCAGACTTCTTTTAGGCATGGTCAATGTGGCATGTGCAAAAGAGCATCACCTTCTTCCATTCTAAATTTTCCTGGTTAGTGTAAAGGTCAGGATCTTTTAATATGCTTTTTGGTTATCCCATTTCCCTCTTCCTTAAACTGTGCCTGTATTTTTAAGTTTGTAGCATGAAGAATGATTCAAAGGTTGCAGTATTTTTTATATGCTTTGCTTTCCAAATCTTATTTAGGAAACTGTTCCCTAACCTAATGTCATAAATGTATTTTTATCCGAGTTTTCCAAAAGCTTCGTTTTTAATATTTAGGTCTTCAGTTTTTCCCCTTTTGGGACAGTGGCTTGTTGTAGAACTAGTTATTGAATTGTCTACTTGTCCCTCACTGATTCATAATAATCTTTAGGTCAGATAACGAATACTCATTCATATATTCGTATAAACTGTCAGATACCGAGTACTCATTCATATATTCATATAAACTGTTTCAAGCTTCTCTCTTCTTCTTACATTGGTCTATTTGTCTATTCATTATTTTAACCTTCTGAAATCAATCATTGCTGTACCTGATATTATTATTATTGTTATTGGTTTCCTCCTCGATGCTTATTTAAATTTCTCCATATACATACCAATGTCTTTGGCCAAAATGATTTATTGCATACATGCAATCCCACAAGTATCATCTGCCTTACATTTCTTCCTAAAATCATCACTAATAAATCTTTCAGTGGGTATCAAGTACACTTTCAGTCTGGAAAATTCTTTATTCTTCTTCATTCTTAAATGATAGAATGGCTGGATGTAGAATTTTCAACTGACAGTGATTTTCCCTCAACTAAAAGATATTACTCTGCTATTTTATAGACCATTGCTTTTGTGATGTCTCCTGTCAGTCTGATTTGTTCCTTTTCAGCTCTTCCTTTTCCTCCACTGACTTAGGATCTATTTTTGGTGTTCTGCAGCTTACCTATTAGATGGGTAAGGGATTTTATGTATCTTTCTGGAACTGGATGTGTTTCTTCCATCTGAAGTTTTGTACTCCTCATCTCTTTTGAAAAATTAGCAGCCATTAGTTTTCTTCCTATTTCTTCTTTCCCAGTCTCTGTTCTTTTCTTTGAAATGTCTTTTCCTACTGACTTATGTGAAACTTCTTTCTGTTCCCATGTGTCTTAAACTTCTTCAGATTTTCTAATTCTCCCTCTCTCTCAGGGCTTCATTCTGGGTCATTTGTTCATATCACTCTTCCAGTTATTTCTTTCTTCATCTGCATCTAAGTCACTATTTATTTCATCTATTTGGTTTGAACTTCCCTGATTATTTTCCATGGCAAAAGTTCTATTTGGTTCTTTTTCCAGTCTGTTTATTTTCCTAGTAACTTGTTCTTCCCATAGTCTCTCTTTTCTTCTTTATCTCTCTCCCATCACTTTAGATATATATTTTTTTTAAATTTGGACTCTATGTACATAAAATTGAATTAACCATATGTCTCATATAATAACAATAACAGCTGTCACCTGTTAGAAAGCAAACTCTGAGACAGAGGTTGGACTGTTGGGACTGTATTAGGGATTGTTCTTGGGTTCAACATCTGTGGAAGGGAAAAGATATAAAAGCAAGACTGGACAGAGAGAGAAGCTGAACTGTGACAAGTCCCTTAAGAAGCAGGGATAAGATGCTCTTTTGGGGGAGTTTTCAGTAGGGACAAGAGGTCAGCCTCTGTCATCTCACCAACTGGGTGCTGGCCAGCCCAGAAAGGGAGAGTAGCTTTGGGTGAGGCAGCTGTTTTCAGACAGGGAATTCTCAAAAAGGAAGGATAGCCAAGAGCTCTCTGCCTTCAGCACTTCTAGGAGCTGTAGGAGTACTTCCTTCCATCCTGAAGATACTGTAGGCAGCACATTGTAGGAGCCACTAAAAAAGCTTGAATCATAGGTTCCTGGGGACCGGCAGGAGCTGCAAAGGGCCCTGATCTGCCCGCAGGAACCTCTATGGTTATCCAGCCAAAGGGAGACCAGAGACTGCTACCTCTAGCCACTGGGGAGCCCAAATTCAGGGCAAGAGTAGCTCCAGAGACACCAGTGGAGACAGCCCCACCCAAGGGCAGCCTGGGCCCACCTCAGTTCTGCTCCAGAGTTCCTATGGACCGGCAAGAGCCGCAGAGGGCCCTGATCCACCCTCAGGAACCTCCACGGGTGTCCAGCTAAAG
>PVHX01016805.1:0-42031 GCA_004024805.1 Geosciurus inauris
TAGCCGGGCGCGGTGGCTCAAGCCTGTAATCCCAGCACTTTGGGAGGCTGAGACAGGAGAATTGCGAGTTCAAAGCCAGCCTCAGCAATGGCAAGGCGCTAAGCAGCTCAGTGAGACCCTGTCTCTACATAGCACACAAAATAGGGCTGGGAGGTGGCTCAGTGGTCGAGTGCCCCTGAGTTCAATCCCCAGTACCAAAAAAAAAAAAAAAATTCTGTATGACGTGACCTCCAGGCTCTGCGTGTAAGGCGCACGTAAAGCAAATGCATATGGACAGATAAGTAGACTTGGGCCCCATCCCAAGGATATCTCATTTTGTTATGCAAATACTCCAAAATCTGAAATCCAAAAGGCTTCTTGTCCCAGCCCTTTGGACAGGAGGTACTCCAGCTGCGCTAAGTAGAAATGAGGGCTTCTCTTCCCTTTCCTGGTCACACACATCCTCCTTCCGCCCCCCTGTCCGGCTATGTCAGTGTTCCTTTGCAGCTGGGTGGTGTGGGCTTGCACCTGCAGTGTGTGAGCAGGCACAGGCTCCCTTCCTCGGTGCAGCACAGCTCCGTGAACCTCCATGCAGGAGGCAGGACACAGAGCCCCTGCTGGCACCTGAGGCTCCAGCTCTCACGAGCCTTCCACTAGGTGTACTAGTGGGGCAGAGTGCATGACTGGGGCACGGGCATGTGAATGTCCAGGATGAATCCCAAGGGTCCCTCTTACGTGACTAAGTGAGAAAAGTATTTCCCCCTATTTTTAGTTTGCTGTCAAGTGGCTTGTGGGGTCACAGTGGAGGAGATAAACCAGAGAACAGGAACTTTGAAATGCACAACCGAACAATATTCTGATTTGTTTTATTTGTGTTTCAAAGCAGAAGGTGTGGGTCCAGGGGAAAAGGGAAAGGCTGTTTGAAATTCTGTGCTACCTAACAATAATGGAGAGAGGGCACCCTCCCCTGCTGCAGGCACGATGCTCTCCCATTCTGCCCAATTTCTGCAGATCAGCAGGCGCATCCCAGCCTCAGCGGAGAAGGTGCTGCTTCTCAGATTGCAGTGTGCACCCGATGCCCCCGGAGATGCTGCTGAGGTGCACCTCTGGCTCTGGCGGCTTGGGGCAGCCTGTGATTCTGTGTTTCCAGCTGTGCCCAGGAGTGCTGGTACAGCGGAGGACCACACCTTGAGCAGCAAAGGCAGGTGGTGGCAGGCACGTGGCCCTGGAGTCAGGCCAGGCTGTTCCCTCGTGTGTAAAGTGGGAGCTAGGCTCCCTGCACAGGTGCTGTGCATGCCACCAGGTGCATGTGAGTTGTCAGGGCAGGGCTTGGTACAGAATCCCTGCATAAACGGCTGGGGTGTCCGTGCAGCATGAGCTGGGAACTTGCTGCCCAAGGCAGAAGTGGAGAAGTGGGAGTCCTTGGGGGCCATCACTGTGCGAGGTGGGCGCAGAGGCCAAGGGTCACTTCCCAGCCCAGAGGTCCCCAGGACCCGCCTTATTCCTTGAGCCATGAGTGACCTGAATTGCTGGAAAACGTGAGGGCAGCTTTCCGCTCACTGGGTGGTCACTCTCTGCAGTCCCCCGTGTGCGGGTGCGTTGGGAGCACGAGGGCACACACAGCAGGAAGGGTCTATGGAGAAGGCGAGGGCCATCCCAGCCCGTGCTGCAGCCCGGGGAGTTCTGGGCCCTGAGGGGAACTCAGCCAGGCCTGAGCACCTGCAGGCCCTCAGGACGTGGCCTGAACTGGCCAGCAGAGGGGACCAGAGTGCAGCCTGGGTGCTGACCTCTCCCAGCCCTGGCGTCAGGGACTGCAACCCCAGAAGGTGACCTGAAAGGAAGCGGTGGATCTGTGCGTGGGCTTTCCTGTGTCTCTGTCACTTCAGCCCAGTGTGTCCAGGTGTCCTCAGAGGCAAATGTCTGTACAGTAGTCAGCAAAGCCCTTAGCCAAGCACCTGGGGCCAGACTTCACAGGGACCGGCAGCCAACCTTCGAGGTAATAGTACAGCGCAGGGCTGAGCACGGTACACGGACGGCCGGGGACAGACCCCTGTCCTCACGGCAACGAGGGCTGAAGTGGGCAAGGGCCTTGGGCAAGAGGGGCAGCCTGTCCAGCAGAGCAGCGCTCAGCCCTGGCTGCACTGGGGGGCATTCCCTTCCTGCAGCCAGTGTGCCCCGTTCCCAGGAGGCCCCCAGGCTTGTTCCACTCCTTGTTAGACTGCCAGCGCTTTGGCACTCATGGCTCTGCCCCGACAGCTCAGGACTCTGTGCCCCGTGATCTCTGAAAGCCCCGCAGGCCACTTGACTCTGACTGGCCCTGGGACAGGGTGTGGCCCTTCCCTGAAGGGCCAGAAAGCAAAGGCTGCGGGCTCCCTGGGTCACACAGTTGGTTGCAACTACTGTCCCTGCCCAGGTATATCGCAAGCAGCCACGCGCCAGTGACTTCAGAGACATTGAAATGTGAACTCCATGTCATTTCTAGGTCTTGCAAAACGTGCTGCTTTTAATTTCTGTGATTTTTCATTGTGTGCAATATGTGCGCTGTGACACCCACCCTGTGCGCTGTGACACCCACCCTGTTGGCCCTTTCACACGCACGCTTGGCAGCGTCGAGCGCGTCACAGTCCTCACCAGCGCTGTTGCCAAGCCCCCCACGTCCCAGCACTGCGGCCAGTCGGCTTGTCTCTTGGCATCTGCCCTCTGCAGGCTTCCAGGAGGGGACTCCTGGGGACCCGCATGGTGTTCTCAGGACCAGCACTGAAGATCACCACACTCGTGACACCCCCTGAGATGGCCCTCGTTTCCCCCGGGCCTTCGTCAGCCAGGGGACGGGGACCGTTTCCACATCTTGGACACTGGACAGAGCTGCTGTCTTTCTGTCCTTTGGCACAACATTCTTGGTTCTTGGCTGCACAGAGACACACGGTGACTGGGTTTGGCCCACAGGCCCTGTGGTTGGATGACCCCAGTCTCCATCCCGGCTGTCAGTTTGCTTTGCCTTATTGCCTGTTCTGGGTCACCCCAGAGGCCACTGCAGTGGCCCACTCTTTCCCAGCTGAAGACCAAGGTCACAGGATGCCTAGGGCTGGAGGGAGACTGGTCCTCCACTGAGATCCCAGGTACTCTGCGCTGTCAGGGGGCGGGGCTTCAGCCAGGACCTGTAAATGCTGGGGTCAGAAGCCCTTCTCACTGAGCCGCTCTGGTTTCTGTCCAGAGAAGGACATGATCCCAACTGTACCTTCAGGGCAGGGAGCCCAGTGACGAGGATGAACTGGAGCCGAGGAGCATCTGCAGGAGGGAGGCTCCTGAACGGCACCGCGCACCCTGCAGCGTGGTCCGTGGTCTAGAGTGGCCTACAGTCCACCTTGGTCTGGCACCTGGTTCTGTAGTCTAGAATGTTCTGTAGTCCCCTTGATCTTCGGTCTGCAGTGGTTACAGTCGACATGGGTCTGCTGTCTGAGGAGACAGAGGATGTCATGGTCTATGACGCAATCACAGGAGTCCCAGACTTCAAGTAGGAACAGAAGCATGAGACCAATCAAGTTCCTGGGCCTTAGGCTGGTCATAGAAGTTCATTCAAAATACTGGGAAAGGGGCTGGGATTGTGGCTCAGCGGTGGAGCGCTTGCCTCGCATGCGTGAGGCCCTGGGTTCGATCCTCAGCACCACATACAAAGCAATAAAATAAAGACATTGTGTTCATCTACAACTAAAAAAAAAATCTTTAAAAAAAAAATACTGGGAAAAATGGAGATTAGATCATGAGTTCACAGGGGACTGGAGGGCAGGAGGAAACTTTGGGGTGTGGGCACGTCCATTTGTGGGCTGAGGTGATGGTTCTGCAGATTCAGCAGGTGCCAGAGCCCCTCACAGGGTCCTTCAAGAGTGAGCAGCTGATGTCAGCATCACCTTCCAGAGCTGCCTCAGAGTGACAGGAGGTTATGGCTGAGGTGGGGCTCGGAGAAGGGCGGGCACCTGCTTGCGGATGGCTTACACTTACTGACCAGGAGGAGCTCTCCCTCTGCCGGGGATCCCTAAGCGCTATAGTCGCTCCTCGGCTGTCTCAGCTGAATGGCTGAATCACTCACCTGAAACCAGCTGTTCTTCAAGTGTGGGACCAAAATACACCCTGCCCACCACACATGTCCACGTTGGAGTGGGCTGCTGCAGGAAGGACGGGGTGGCCAGGGGTGGCCAGGCTGGCTGCCTGAGGCAGTGAGGGAGGGTCTGGAGGAAGGAGGACTGGGAGACAGGAGGTCTCCTCCCAGGTGTTTGATGTCATGTCTCCGTCAATCCACCTTCGAGGCAGGACCACCAACACTATTCGCAGGCCCGAGGCAAAATTCAAATATGGGCCCCTGCTCAAAAAGTGTGAAGAGCCGGTGTGGAGGGGCGTGCCTGCAGGCCCAGCCCCTAGGAGGCAGGCCCCGAGTGTGAGGCTGGCTTCTGCAACATAGCAAGCCCATCTCAAAACAGAAAAGAAATTCTAAAAGCATGAATAATTTCAAGACGGAGTGGCAGCTCAGGGCTGGGCAGGGCGCAGGCCTTGACCCGTGACTCCACTGTGGCTCTTCTCCTCCCTCTGAAATGACTGGGATTTTTCCAGCTCTCCAGGACCCAGTCCTTCCACCTCTGTTTGCTCAGAGCATCTGCCTGGAGTTGGGGTCCAACCCTGGCTGACAGTGGGGACCTCAAGCCAGTCCTCCCCTCTGCTCCAGCCTTGTCCATGCTGTGTGGAGAGCTGGCCAGCCTGGGGTGTCCACCGCTTCCCTCCCCTCCCCAGGCAGAAGGAAGTAACAAAGAGGACTTTATTTCTAGGTTCTAAATTCCTCGTGTTTATTTTATTTATTTTTGCTTAAGGGTTACAATGTCTTGGGGGCTGAGATGGAGTGTGGGGTGAGGAGGGGTCCTTGCAATGGTTCCCCTGGAGGCCTCTATGAGTGGGCCATGAAAGCTCGCTCCTGGGCAGGAAGCACCGGAGAGCCCTGACCTTGGCCTGTCAAGGAGGAGATGGCAGATTTTAGGTCTGGATGACAGCAGGCAAGCAGGATGGCTGTTCTGAAAGCGTGGGAGAAGGAAAAATAATAGCTATTTGATTTTTTGGTGCTGCTGGAGCCATTTTGGAAGTAACTGCCTTCCTCAACAAGGAGGACACAGAAGAAAGAGAAGCAGGCCACGAGGGACAGTGAAAGGCGGTCCCACGGGAGAGCGAGGACCCCGCAGCCCACGTGGAGCAGAGGGTGACCGCACCTGCTGCTGACCTTGGGCGAGAATCTGGAAGACAGGTGACAAGAGGGCCCTGGGGACTGAGCTGCCCATGCGACGGCTGGAGGCCAGCTCCATCCTAACTGGACGGGTGTGCCCGTGGGTGTGTGCTATTTCCAAGACGGAGATATGAGACAGAGCCAAAGCAATCTTTTAACGGCAATAAGCTGCTAATCTTAAAATTTTATGAGTAAAGAGGTCTTAAGTCTGTTCACATGTGGGATATAAAGGGATGGCAGCTCTGGGCTGGGTCCACACTGCCAGGGTGAGCACAGGAGGCTGGCTCGCCTGCAGCTCTGGACTAGGGGTGTCTTGGCTCCGACGGGTCCACAGATTTGACACCAGGTGTTCAGAAGCCTCTGGCCCTTCTCTTCAGCTTAGGATTGCCTTGCTATTCAGGGATTTTTGTGCGTCCATATGAATTTGAGGGCTATTTTTTGTAGCTCTGTGAAGAAAGTTGTAGGTATTGTGATGGGGATTACACTAAATGTGTAGGTCGCTTAGGGGGTGAGCGCCTCTTAGTAAAATGGATTCTCCTGACCCGGGAACACAGGAGGTCTTTCTGTCTCCTAGTATCTTCTGTAGTTTCTCTCCTGAGCATATCAGAGAAGTTGGCCTTGTTGCCAAAACTTAGTCCTTGTCCCTGATGCCAATCCAGTAACGAGGACATGGTTTTGAGAAAAAGGAAAAAAGTTTTATTTCTTTGCTAGCAAAGGAGGAACACAGGGGACTCCCGTCCCAGAGGCTGCGATTCTGCCATCAGCAGGAACAGGGGGCTTTAAAGAGGTGACTAAGGCCACATTCCCCGTGCTCTCTGTTGGAGTTGTAATCCACTTGTTAATTTGGGAGCCGGTCATTTCTGAGATCTTGGGGTGCCATCCCCAAAGTCTGGATTACTTCATACCAATGGTGGGTGTGTGCTCAGGGACATTAACTCTGCCTGGGATGGGAAAGAAAGATGATCCTGTTTTCCCTGAGATTAGGGAGGGGGAGAGATTAGGGAGGAGCAGGGAGAGAGGAAGAGAAAGAAACGTCCATTTTAAAAATCAGCTGCAGTGGTGGAGCAGCCGGGGCTGATTGAAAGCAGAAAGCTGGCCACTGATACAGTCTCAGGTTCAAGCAGGGAAACTTTCTCTTGATGACCAGAGGGGGGGCCAAGCATGGGCGTCAGAGCCACCCGGCCTCATGTGGGAGCCTCGCCTGCCTCGCCTGCCTCGCCTGCCTGCCTTGCCTGCACTGAGGTGGTTTTCCACCGTGAGGGCTGCGGTGGGCAGGCCACAGCCCTGTTGGCTGTCAGCAGGCAACACCTGCTGGCGTCCACCCAGCTGCAGAAGCCAGCAAGTTTCCTCCAGCTCTCGTTTTGCAGACTTGAAGAAGGAAATCCACGGACACAAGAGTGAGCATGAAGCAGGTTTATTCCAGAGGAAGAAAAGGAGCAGCTCTGGTGTGTTGGAGGTGCCCCTCGAGGGTGCTGGTCTGGGGCCTGCAGGGCGCTTGGCATCTGTGCGTACCAGGCGTGGAGGAGGCTCATCCTGTTGGCCTAACGTCTTAATGATTAGGTGTCGGAAGGTGACTTGTCCACGGTGGGGCCCACGACACTCTGACTGCTTGTGCCTTCTGGACGTTGAGTTGGAGATTCTCTGTGGCTTCCACTCAGTTCTGTGGGGCCTTCCTGCCTCGGTGGCGCGAACGTTTGGGATGCGTCCACAGCGCGGCCGTGCCTGTGCAGCAGCCTGCGCTGCCGTCCACTTGGAGAAGATGCTGGGGACGCCGCCCTAGCTCTGCCTGCCTCATTATCTGACCACCTCACCTTTCAGTACTTTAGGGACAGCAAGATGGCGGAGGCCGGGGTACGAGATGAGCCATTCTGTCCCGTTATCATGGCAACCCCCTCCACGGAGGAGTCATCACTATAGCAACTCCCAACACAAGTTCTGGATTCTAATTAAGCAAATATGAAGTAACCCGTGGAAGAAATGGGGCAAGGTCTTCAGCCAGGGCGGCAGGGGGACCAGGCGCAGCTCAGCGTGGGGCCTCCAGCTGCCTCCTCTGCTCCTCTCACCTCCACTTTTAGTCGGTCTTTGCTCTGCCTGTTCTTCTGTGTGGCTTGCTCCATTCTTTGTTTGGATGCCCAGAACCTGGACCCCGCTGGACACCCTAGTGGTCTCAGGACCTCGTCCATCAACGTGGCGGCTGCTGCCCCAGGGCTCCTAGAGAATGGAAGGTCCTGGGCCGTGCGCAGGACAGAGCTCCGGCCACTCTGCCTCCCGGGCTGCTCAAGGTGACAACCTCCTCTGCTGCAGCCCAAGTCCCTTCCCTGGTCATCTCATGGCCCCTGTCAGGTGCTGTTGTCACCAAAGGGCAGCGATTCCTCTCCAGGGATGGGGACATGCAGCTGTGATGCTGGCCTGGCACTGGGCTTCCCAAAGCCTCCCTGTCCCTGCTCATCCCTGCCTTTGTCCTCGACAGCTACCCTGTGTCTCCTGGGAGCAGAGGGAGCTTCTGTTTGCTTTCTGAAACAGGTTCCAGTGAGAAGTGTGGCCTCGTTTTGTGTTTTCACGATCTCAGCGTCTGGCCTGGATGTCCACGGCGAGGTTTGCCCCGGGCTTCTGTGTGCGCTGCGGTGGCCTCGGGGAAAACACGCACCATCGGCCTGTGGCAGCTCCACTCTGTTGCAGGGGACCACGCTGCCCGGTAGGCAGGGCGCCCACGCGCTGATGCCGTGCCCCACTCACTGGTCCGCCGTCCGTCTGCACCCACATCCTTCCTTTGGAACCTGTGGGCTCGCTGACCCAAGTGGCTTCCAAACTGCCACTCACTCTGTCTGCCAACAGCAGAAGCACTCACCTCAGCACAGGCGGTAAGCGCAGAAAGCCCTCGAGCTTTGAGTGGGAGTCGGAAGTTCCCGGAACTGACATTTTCACTCAGAGTGACTCCTCACTGCGGCCTGTTGCTGTCCTTAAAAGGGCAGGCCCAGCCGGGCGCAGTGGCGCAAGCCTGTAATCCCAGCACTTAGGGAGGCTGAGACAGGAGGATCGCAAGTTCAAAGCCAGCCTCAGCAATGGCGAGGTGCTAAGCAACTCAGGGAGACCCTGTCTCTACATAAAACACAGAATAGGGCTGGGGGTGTGGCTCAGTGGTCGAGTGCCCCTGAGTTCAATCCCCGGTACCAAAAAATAGGGCAGGCCCACCTGGCTCCCGCCAAGGACCCAGGCCCACCTCCAAGGCTTGTCTGCCCTTGTCCTCAGTGATCAGCAGGGCTGGTATTTTGAGCTGTGAAAGGAGACTCAAGTGAGGGCTTCCTCACAGGAGTCACAGCCAGCCTTGCAGAGGACAGGGAGGCCTGGGGGCCTGGTCCAAGATCCCAAAGCTGCCTGACAATAGGGGACACACCTGTCCCTCCATGCCAGGTCCTAAATCCCCACTGACTCCCAGAACTCCCCACAGGCTGGGGCAGCAGGGAGGAGGGCGTTCCTGCAGCCAGGACGCGATGGTCAAGAAACAGGTGCAGGGGCCCAGGCTTTGGTGGAGGTGTCCTGAGGGCCCTTCCCTGTCAAGCCTACTTGGCCTCCTCTGGAATTCCAACACAGAAGTTAGCTCGGCTCTTCCTCTATGCACAAAGAAACTTGGGTAGTAAAGAACTCAGGCACAGTGGGGTGCGGTGGCCAAACCTGTAATCCCAGTGGCTCAGGAGGCTGAGGTAGAAAGATCGCAAGTTCAAAGCCAGCCTCAGCAATGGCGAGGCGCTGAACAACTCAATGAGACCCTGTCTCTACATAAAACATAAAAAGTGCTGGGGATGTGGCTCATGGGCGAGTGCCCCTGGGTTCAATCTCTGGTACCAAACAAAACAAAACAACTCAGCCACCCCAGAAGGGCTCAGGCTGGGAGAGGGACGGATGTTGGTCAGTGTGGCCTCTCAGCTGCCCCAGCCCGGCGCAAGCTGCTCTCTGGACTGTTGTGCCGTCCAAAGTCAGTGTGGCCTGGAAACTTGTGTTCCCCACAGCCCTGCCAGAGAGCTATACTTAGCACCCAGGCGGAGGCCAGGGCTGGGCTCTCCCAATATAGACAGGAACCAGGGGGCTATTTTCAAGCATGGAGAGTACCCCCCGGAATATTTCTGGGCTGAAATGATATTTATAGAATCCCCTGGGCTTCTGGAAATGAAGGAATAATCTTAGCACCTCTTTGGCTTTGAGGAAAGGCTTCTTTCAACAGGGAGGGCAGGGACGGTGCACCCAGAGGCCGCTGTCCCCGCACACCTGTTCCAGGCAGCCAGCCCTGCGCTTGGCCTAACTGACCAGGAGCGAGGGGGCCGGCAGCTGGAGCATTCTCTGCTCCTGCTCCTGCCTGCCAGGCGCCCCCTGACAGAGAGGACTGGGGACCCTCCTGCTGGACGAAGACCCAGACCCCACTGTACAGAGCTCCTCAGCCACCTGGCCCCTTGTTGAATCCCACTGAGCTTGTGCCTCTGTGTCAGCCCAGACAGGCCCCTACCTCCTCCCGCCTTAAAGAGAGGCTCACAAAGGTGCTTGGAGTGTGCCCTAAAGGCCCTGGGAAGGAGGGGAGCTGTGGGCAGTGAGGACTGGGTGAAGGAGCAGGTGGGGACCCCAATAGCCCCAGTGAGGCCACACAGCCTCACCCAGCGCCAAGTTGAGTGGGGAGATGGCCACTCTGATTCTGGGCTCCAGAAATCCAAACTTTAAACAGGTGCCCCAGGTGAGTGTGCTGGTTTTGCCAGGCTAGATGAGGGAGGGCCAAGGACGTGGCTGCTGAGTACTGGGTGGCTGGACGAGCACAGGTGTCCCCAGGAGCCTGGCCACTATGTGGAAAGTCTCTTCCATTCATTCTACTTCGGTCCCCTGGCAGGCTGCTGTGCTGTCCTGCCCCTCTGCCAACCCGCCCTGCGCCACCCCTGCCCGCGCCAGCCCAGATAGAACCGTGAGAGCATTTTCCATGGGCGGGCACTGAAGGGAAAACATTCTGCTTTATTTTAGGCCTGTGAAATTCCCTTCCTTCATACCCAACAGGTGCAACTGCCTCATTTAGACGTGGGGGCCCAAAAATAGAACACAATCTACCCTATAGCTTCCTTTAGGCATCTGGACACGGTGCAGGCGCCGGCCCGGTGGGAGCTCCTGCCCCCGGGGCAGGCCTGGGGGCCTCTGCCCACAGCCTGACTTAGCAGAGAGGGCCAGGGGCAGATTCCCGCTCTTGCTCCCTGGCCAGGGCTCAGGTGCCAGTCCCTCCCTCCCTTTGCCCTGACTGGGGAGTGAAGGGAGGTGGCAGGGAAGGTGACTCTCAGCGTTTGAAGATGTTTCCAGTAAATCCCACCAGTTAAAATCAACCACCACCTTCTACCCTTTCTAGATTGAGGGGAAAGAAAGGCATCAGATTCTCCCTGCTCCTTGGCTCTAAGCCGGACCCTGTTGGTCCCCATGTACTCATCACTGGGCAGAATGGTAACCCCCAAATCCGCACACTGAGGTCCCACCTCCAGCACCTCAGAGCCAGCCTCTAGGGGTCTGTGCAGATGGGACTGGCTGAGGTGGTGCTGGAGCAGGGTGGGTCCCAAGTCCAGGGACTGGGTACCTTGTGAGGACAGAGGCCACGTGAAGGCTGAGGCAGGGATCAGTGCTGCTCCTGCCAGCCAGGCACAGGGGGCCGGCCCGCCACCTCCTGGAGCCATTAGAGAGACCGAGAACGAGTTCTCCCACAGCCAGAGGGCACCTTGACCAGGGCCTTCCGGCCTCCAGAGCTGTGAGGGAACATACCTCTCCACTTGGCAGCCCCTGTTCAGCACCTCTACATGAGGGGCTGGGGAGCCCCTGGCCCAGGGCTGGGTGTGAGCACGGCTGTCCACCTGCTCTCTGTGCCCTGACGTGGGCCTAGTCTGGCTGTGGCTCTTGCTCTCGTGGGTGGTGTACTCTCAAGATCACACTTGAGCTCAATGTCGAGTTTCCCTGGGATGTCTCCAAAGGCCCTTAAAGGCCATAATTAAACCAGCTGCCCAAGACCCTTCAGAGCCTGGCCAGCAGAGCAAACTGAACCTGCAGATGAGAATGCCCAGGCTGGATACCCACTGCCAATTTTGGCCTGCAGCAGCCGAGGAGCTGGAGGACAAGGCACTGGGCATGTGGTCCCAGCAAACCTTCCTGAATCTTCTCTCAGTACAGACACGGGCAGGGTGACCTGGCCAGACAGCTTGTTCCAGGGCCAGGACAAAGGCCCCTAAGTCCCATTCAGGGGCCAGAGGTGGAGCTGCTGGTGGCAGGCCACCTTTACCAAGAGCAACTGCTTCCCAGCAGGGAGCCCGCCCACCGTCCTCAGGTGGAAAAGGGGCTGTCTCTGCTGGATGCCCCCAGCCTCCTGCTGCACCCTGGATGTCACCTCCAGGGTTGAGTTGGAGCCAGTCAGACCACTGGGAGGAGCCCAAGCCCTGGGGTCCCCTCTGCCTCGGGATGCCATCCGCTGGACATCCACCATCCCCCGCCTTGGTCCTGTTCAAGTCCTGCTCCTGGAGGCCCTCCCTTCATCTTCTGTGCTACTTGGAGGGAGTCCCATGGTGGGTCTTGTTTTCCAGAGAAGGCACTGTGCTGTCAGCTTGTGGGACCCTCATAACATTCCCAGTGCAAGGGCCCAAACTATCCAGAAGCCTGCAGCCTAGAGATGTCCAGAGTCCACTTCCTCTGCAGATCCAGGGACTGGGAAGACCCAAGACCTCACAGAGCACGGGAGGCAGGAGTAGGGGCTCTTTATCACCTGCCCTGCTCTCCTAGGAAGGCGGTGCTGCCTCAGGTCAGCGCCCACTCTGAGCAGGCCCAGAGCCTGCGGCAGGGATCAGGTGGGCCCAACACCCTGTGCGCCTGCATGCTAGGGGGTCTGGCGAGGCAGAGAGATGTGCATGCACACAGGTGCAGGCTTCCCGAGACCCCAGCCGTGGTAGGCGGGAGGCAGCAGGGCCCCCTGAGTCAAGGCTCCCCTAGAGCTGCAGAGGGCCGGGCAGATCTAGCATTGTGGCAGGGGCTGTGCAGGGCCAGCGACCACAGTCGCATTCGGGAACAGGAGCAGAAACCAGGCCATGTCAGAATCAGAACTGAGCACCTCTTCTGAGTGGCACATCTCTGAAAGGGGCTCCGTGGGGTGAGAGGTCAACTAGTGGCCCCATCGGGCTTCTTGGTCCTGGCTGGGCCCCTGCCCTCCAGGGCCCCCACCTGTGTTCACCCCAGCTGTCACAGGGCTGCCAAGGGGGTTGCTGGCTTCCTGCTCACAGACGAGGCCCCTGCACCCACCACCCCCTCAGGGGCTGGGACTGCAGCCGGCTTCCTCGTGCCGTGCCAGAAGGGACATGCGGGAGAAGGTCTTGGCACAGCCCTTGCACTGGTATTTCTTGGTGCCAGAGTGCGTTTGCAGGTGGGCCCGAAGGTTGGAACGGTCAGCAAAGGCCCTGCTACAGTGAGGGCAGGAGTAGGGCTTCTCACCTGTGGAGGAAGACAAGGCCAGGTGAGCGGCCACAGGCCACAGGTGGCACTCGGCGCTCAGTGCTCGTGCTGTCCATGAGCAGCCCACTCCTCCCCTCCCAGCACCCTTGCAGCTGAGGCCCCAGATGGAAACTGCTTGGGCCGCAGACCGTCGCACACGGGCCAGGCTGCAGCACCTGAGGCCCTTCCCAGGGGCATAGGGCTGGCTGGCTCTCACTGGCTCTGCCAGAGCCTTCCCTGGCAGGGGGCCCTGGCTGCTCAGGTCTGGCCATCATTGGGAGCCTCTGGCATCTCTTCTGGGCCTCTGGCCAGCAGAAGGTGGGAACCACTGGCTTTCAGCCGAGGCCAGGGTGAGGGCAGAGAGGAATGGAGGAGCGTGGTCCTTGAAAGGCACCACCTCCAGTCATGGTGACCAGGGATTGGGACAAGGTCTTTCTGTTGAAACTTGGTCCCCAGGATGACCCCACCACGCACAAGGGAGGGCTGCTGAGAATCATCTGCCAGTGCTACAGCCGGCAAGCCCCTGAGGGGAACACTGATGTCCCTACAACAGAGGGGGACTTGGTCACGGAACACCTGAGCTCCTGCTGGCAGGAAGCCACACAGGTTGGCTCCAACTCCCCAAAGCCAGAGTCTCCTCTGCCTTTGTCCTGGCCATGTGTGACTCTGCTAATCTGCTCCTGATGCCCACTGGACTTTCTTATCCCTCCCCTGCTTCAGGTCCTGGAGGCCCTGAAACATGGGTCGACCCCCACTGTCCACCAGTGCTCTGTCCAGTCTCGTGTTCTCCCAAGGGACGTGTCCACTGACTCCTGCAGCCTCGAGTGGAAATAGGGTCTTTGCAGGTGTGATTAAGTTAAGAGGAAGCCTTTAGGGCACACCCTAACCCCACAGGACCAACACTGGTGTCCCTACAACAGAGGCGGACTTGGACACAGACACACAGCGGGGCTCAGATGGAGGCCCAGGCAGAAGCAGGAGTGATGTCCCATAAGCCAGGAGCTGAGAGGCAGGAAGCAGCCTCCCCAGAGCCTTCAGAGGGGGTGTGGCCCTGGGACACCATGCATTCAGGCCTCTCGCCTACAGGACTGAGAGAGGTACTGACTCTGAATCCTGGCAGCTGCAGGAGGGAGGTGTGCTGGACAGGCTGTTCATGGACTCGGTCTTCCCATCAATGCAATCAGCCCTCACCCTACAGCCCCCACCCTACCCCAGCCAGACCCTCAGGCTGCAGCCCTGACTTCCTACCCGTGTGGGTCCGGATGTGGCCCTGGAGCAGCCAGGGCCTGGAGAAGGCCTTGCCGCAGAGCTTGCAGACGCAGGGCAGCGTGTGGGTGCGGATGTGCATCTTGAGGGCGCCCAGGCTGGCGTACTCCTTGCTGCAGTACTTGCAGGTGAAGGCACGCCCGGCCTGCAGGTGGCAGTGCAGCTGCTGGTGCCTGGCCAGGCCAGCCAGTGTGTGGTACGGCTTGTGACAGTGGCCGCACTCGAAGCCCCCTGCGGCTCGAGGAGTCCCCTCAGCCCTGCACAGTTTGTCTGGAGCCCCGTGCCCATCTGGGTGCAGGATCGGAGGCCACCGTGTGGGCAGCACGAGCAGTGGGGGCAGGTTCAAGTGGTTCGGGCTGTCTTTGAGGGGGACGCTGGGGGCCTGGCCAGTCCGAGGGCCCACCCAGCTGATTTCCCGTGGGTGTGACCCTGAGGCCCCCTGTGATTCCTCGTGACGTGGCAGGAGAGGCAAGGAGAGGCAGGCGACAGCAGGGGTGCCGTCCTGGGGGCTGGCAGGTGCCCTGGGTGTGGACGCGGCCTCCTTGTCTGTGGGAGCGAGAGGGGCCACCAGCCCCCGACAGGCAGAACAGGTGCCACCGCCTGCTGGAAGGGCAGAGGAGAGAACGCCTGGTGAAGACAGTCCCAGTGCCGTCTGGCTCAGACTCCCACTCACGGCTCTGACTACGGCCACCTCCAAGGCCACCAGCAGCACACAGGAGGGGTGCTGCCCAGGACCAATATGCAGGGGCCACATGGGGTGGCAACTGCAGTTGGAGCCCAGAATTGCGGGGACCTGGGTCTAGGGAGTAAGTCCGTGCTGTGCCCAGCGGGGAGGAGAGAACATCTCGCAGCTCGTCCTCCATGCCCCAGGCTGCAGTCCAGGCTGGGGGCTCCCATCACACCTGAGGGCGTGTGCAACAGCCAGGCCAGCGTCCTCCAAGCTCCCACGCAGCAGCCCGAGGTCAGAGCACTTGGTGGCAGGGCGCTATGTGTGAGATCACCCCTCCCACCCCCACAATAATTGGCCGCCAGTCACCCCACCATCACCCCGTGGCGTCTCCCTAAGTGCATCATGATGTGCTGTGCTCGGCAGCCTCTGTGGCACCGGGTGGCACATACTCCCTGCTCTGGGAACATGCGTGAACATGCTTGGTGGCCAACCAGGCTCTCAGCCACTGCCTTCTCAGGTGGCAGCAGACCTACTCCTGGCTTGATACAAGGGCTCCAGCTCCTGTGTCAAGAACCAGCATGCCATGTGTGTGATCCAGATGATGCCAGTTGCCCCAAATAGAGAGGTTCCTCTGCAGGTAAGAGGTAGTCTGGATTTCCTGAGGTCCAAATCCAAACAACCCATTCTTTCTTATACCCATTTCTTTCTCCTATATGTGGAGATAAATCTCTGGCCCCATTTCTATCTCCTATATGTGGAGATAAATCTCTGGCCCCATTTCTATCTCCTTTGGGTAGAGAAAGACAACCCACAGGCTGTGAGAAAGTATTTGCAAATCAGATATTTGATTAGAAACTAGTGTCCAAAATATATAAAGAATGTCTGGGGCTGGGATTGTAGCTCAGCGGTAGAGCGCTTGCCTCGCATGCGTGAGGCCCTGGGTTCGATCCTCAGCACCACATACAAGCCAATAAAATAAAGACATTGTGTCCATCTACAACTAAAAAAAAAATATTAAAAAAAAAAAGAATGTCTGCAACTCAACAATAAAAATACAAATAACACAACTTAAAATAGGTAGGAGATAGGAATAGCTATTTGTCCAAAGAAGATACACAGGTAGCTTAGTGAACACATGGGAAGATGCTCAACATCGTGAGTAATCAGGAGAGTGCACAGACGCAGCAGGACAACTAGAATCAGGAAAAGGAAAAAGAGGCAGAGGGGACAAGTGCTAGCCTGTGAAAAAACCATCCCTCACCTGCCCTCCTGCCCTCACCTCCTTCCCCAACCATAAGCACACCAGGCTTCTGCCTTCCATAAGAGATGAAGTCCAGCAGCACAAGATTGCCCACTGGCCCTGCAACCAAGTTTATTAGGGCCTCTCTCCAGGAGAAGCCACTTTCCCTAAGGCTCTGTTGCAGACTCAGCCCCTCCCTATCCCAATGTGGATCCTGTGGCCACCGCAGAGCACAGGCCAGAAGAGCCCCCAGGCTACGGCCAGTGACTGTCTTTGCCCAGAGTCTTACATGGCCTCTTCTGCTGTTTTGTTCATTCTGCAGCCAGGCTTCTGGGAGAAGGGGGTTCTGAGTACATTTCTGGCTTTCAGGTTCCCTGAGTGCCCTAGAAAAGCACTTATTTAAAAGGAGAGAGTGGGGGACCCAAACCTCCACATCTCAGGTCTCTTCTAGGGTGACAGCCTGGCAGGAAGGGGACCCCAGGGGGACATCTGGCCCTTGGGAGCCTCAGGGAGGGAGGGGAAGTGCTGGGGAGTGATATTGGCCAAGTTGTATTGTTATGTTGTGTGCATGTACAAATGTATAACAGCAAATCCCATCTATACGTACAACTATAACGCACCAATAAAAACGTGGAAAAAGAAAAAACTAAACGCCACAGATCAGTAGAGTAGAGGGAAGGGAACGGGAAGGAGAAGAGGGAAAGGGGAAATATGGGCGCTGAAAGACAACAAATTATGTCACACTTTTATGATTATGTCAAAACGAATCCTGTTGTCATGTATAACTAAAAAGAACCAATTAAAAAAATGTATGATTCTAAGCTGGACGCGGTGCTGCAAGCCTGTAATCCCAGCACTTTGGGAGGCTGAGACAGGAGAATCGCCAGTCCAAACCAGCCTCAGCAATGGCAAGGTGCTAAGCAACTCAGTGAGACCCTGTCTCTACATAAAACACAAAATAGGGCTGGGGATGTGGCTCAGTGGTCGAGTGCCCCTGAGTTCAATCTCCAGTACCAAAAAAGAAAAAAAATCTATGATTCTAAAACAAACAAACAAACAAAAAACTAGGCAGACTCAGTGGCACACGCCTGTAATCCCAGCAGCTCAGGAAGCTCAGGCAGGAGGATCATGAGTTCAAAGCCAGCCTCAGCAAAAGCAAAACCCTAAGTAACTCAGTGAGACCCTGTCTCAAAATAGGGCTGAGGATGTGGCTCGGTGGTCCAGTGCCCCTGAGTTCAATGGCTGATACTCCCTCCCAAAAAAACTATGACCTGGGCTGGGGGTGTAGTTAAGTGGTTAGCACTTGCTAGCATGCTGGGGGCCCTGGGTTCCTTCCAGGCACTGCGAAAACAAAACAAAACAAACCAACAACAACAACAACAAAAAAGAAGCCTGTGACCCATGGAAATCAGATTCCTGTCATATCTATATTTACATCCACATACATAATTTGAAACAAAAGCTTCATTCCCTGTGAGCCCTGCACTCTGGTACTTCTATTTTATTTTTTAAAAGTGTTGGTGACTCCTTAAGTTGATTTCAAAATGCAGATTGGAAGAGCTTGATGCTAGGTGGCACCCCCTGGTGGCAGCCTGGGTGGCAATTGATCCAGGGGACACTCCCCTGCCCTAGGCATAGGGCAGGGCTTCCGTGGGCAAGGGTGTGGCTGGGGGTCCTGAGCTCTAGAATATAACTCTCAGGGGGTCCCCTTCTGGAGAAGCTACGGGGTTGGTGGGGCTACTCTGCCCAGCAGGCTGTCCTCTGAGGGTCAGGTCCTCCTTGTGTGTGGGGACCTCCAGCCCTTGTGCCCTGCGGGCAGGAACAAGTGGACACTTGAACCTGTGTGTGGAGCACTGCAGTCCCTTAACCCAGCCTGTGCTGGGGTGAGCAAAAAGAGGTGAGAGGAGGTTTGGGGAGGGAGGCCATCAGAAGCCCAGCTGAACAATGACAGCAGGCCTCTGCACTTCTGATCCCCTGAGCTCATCATCCCCAGCCAGGATGCTCTGAGGGAATCCTCCCTGGGCAGCTCCAGGTGGTCCTCACTCTCCCCACCACCCCAGGGCGAGTTTCACTCCAGGGGTGACTTGGGGGGGGGTGTGACTGAGGCTTTCCCTGAGTGGGTGGACACAGCGCCTGGCTGGCCTCCTGACCTTCCCAAACTTCCTCCACAGGGAAAATGACTCCAGGGTCCCCTTAGCTGGGACTGTAGTGGTGGGGTCGGTCCATAGTGGAAGAGCTCCAGGGAGACCTGGGGGGCCAGAAAACGTCTCCAAGCCGGGAGAATTGCCCAGCGGCAGGTCTGAATGGACAAGGCGCCCGTGGGTCACCTCTCTGTCTGCAGCCCGGGTCTTGCCAGGAGGGCTCCTGGGCTCCACCTATGCTAGAGTTAGTTCCTTCTCTTCTCACCTGGGACAGGTGTGGCTCCGCTCTCGGAGACCTCCTGGCTCCCTCCCGTCCCGCAGGGGCGAATCCTGGGAAGGGGCGCGGGGAACCAGGCAGCCCCTACCTCTCTGCGTCTCCAGCTGTCCGTAGTTGGGGACTCTGTGGCTGGGGTGCGTTTTCACCAGGAAGGAGCGCGGCATGGTGCCCGCTGGGGCGGCGGTCCGAGCGCTGGAGGCGAGCGAGGTCTGGACTGCGGCGTCCGCGGCGCCCGCCGGCAGCGCGGCCGGCAGGTGCGGGAAGGGTCAGGCTCATTAGCATAACGCGCCGCCTCGGCCAACCAGCGCCCGGCGCGGCGGGGCGGGGCCGCAGCACCACGCCCAGGACAGGTGCGCGGGCGGGGCCGGGCGCGTGGCCGCCGGAGTCCGCCCCACGGGACTCGGCTGGCGCGCGCCGCGGTCACGCACCGACCCTTGGGGCTGGCCACCCACTCGCGCGGCTGAAAGGGCAGCGTTCAGGGTGGGTAGAAAGCGGCCGGGCTGCAGTCCACGCCGTGCAAGCGCGGGTCCTCGGAGAAGCGTCGCCGCGCAGGTTACACCTGGCCACCGCCTTCTCTCTCTTGGTCCTCTGCAAATGGAGCACAAGCCCCGAAGTCCAAGGCTGGCCCACCTGAGCAGCCACAGCGGGGACCCGAGTCAGCACCTGGACAGCCCACGCACAGGCAGCCTGGGGAGAGTGGCCTTTCCTCCCGGGACAGCGCTGTGGGAGTGTGCCCCATACCTCCGGAAAGCTTGCTCAGTTGGGGCACAGGCAGCCTGGAACTCGGGATCTCCCCAGGGTGTGGGGCGTGTGGCACAAGGGGCGAATTTTGGGTTCGGCAACGCCTGCAGCCGGGCCTGGACCGGTTCCCTCCTCCCTCCTTTACTACGTGGGGAAGGAAGAGTGGATGCCGTGTGTCCACTGTGGGTCCCTCTCAGCCCCATGTTTCAGAACTTCGGAGGCCTGGTAGGGCAGTCTCTGGGTGGGTGGGCACTGCACCTGGCAGGCTGCTGAGAGCCACTGGGTATGCCCTAGCTGTGTGCATCCCTGGCCTTGTTTTTGCTCCTCCTTTCCCCAGGACTAGAGACTGAACCCAGGATGAACCCATTGAGCTCTTGCATGCTGGGCAAGTGCTCTACCACAGAGCAACACCCCAGCCCTTTAAAAATTTTTATTTTGAGACAGGGTCTCTCTAAGTTCCCCAGCTGGCCTTAAACTTGCCATCCTCCCTGCTTCAGACTTGGTGATGCTTTTACCCAGTAGCTGGGCTGGAGACAGTGGGGAAGGGGTGGATCACACAAGCACCTAAGTTCCTGTGGTTGTGGGGCAGGAGCAGCTGGGGTAGTGTCACCCCTGAGTTGCCAGTGAGGAAGCCAAGGCTCTTTGAGGTCAGAGAGCAGTGGGACTGGGACTACGCCCGACCTGCAGCTTGATTAGAGAGTGCAGCGGCAGCACAGGTGGTGACCCTGAGGGGGAGGTGCACTTGTCCTGCAGCAGAACCTGGCACCCGGCTGCTGATGTGGTCTCAGAGGACATGCGCCTGCCTGCCACTCATTCACCTGCTCCCTGGCCTGGTAAGGTTTCTATTTGTAGCCTCTCTTACTTCTCCCCCTCCCAGGCACAGATAATGCCTGCAGAAGGCTGAGGCAGCCCTCCACCCGCTGTCCTTCCCCACCCACCCACTGGTTGCATGGCCGCGGGCCAAGCCCTTGGCCTGGCAAGTTTCTCTCCTGAACCCAGCCTCAGGCTCCCTTTGTGAGGGCTGCTCTGACATGCCTGTGGGGCACTGCCAGCCTTGCCTGGGAATGCCCCAGAGAGCCTAAGGGCACCGAGTCCACCTTTGGGGTGGGGTCAGTGGATCCCTAGGACAGCCAGAGCACATTGCCCCAAAGCAAGCCTGAGGTCCCGTGATTGTGAGTAGTGCCCCCTCATGGCTATGCAGGCTCATTCTTCAGCTGTGACTCATGGCTGTGTCCAGGCCAGCCCTGCAGAGCTCATGGAGAAAGACCTCGGTGCTGGCCCTGTCCCCACATGCGTGGCCCCAGGCAGGGATGTGGCTGTCTTCATCTGCTCAGTCTTTCTGTCCTAAGGGGTTAAACCTGCATGCCCGCATGGGAAGCCCCTTCCTCAACCTGAGAAGGCCCTGCAGGTGCCCGAGGTCCTGGCTTTCTTCCCTGGAAGTCTGGGATCTCGGGGTGATGGCCTCCTGTGGGCCGACTACTGCCCTCCACTGCTGTCCATCAGACACTCAGAGCGTGGTTTTCAAGTGGCGTGCATAGCCCTGGAGCTGTGGGTCGGGTGGCGGTTCGGAAGAGCTGTCACGGTCCTCCTCTTGTGGCTGGCTGTGTTTGTGGGCAGGAGAGCTGGGGTGCACACTGCCACACACCCGCGTGTGTCCGTAGCCCACTGAACGAGCTTCCTCTTGGGCAGGTCTCATGGCTCCTCATTGCCAGCGGCAGCCCTCGAGGCAGACCAGGTGGAGGTGGCCCTGGGGGGGTGAGTCTGCCTGTGGCCAGGGCTGCTGTGGGGCCACCAGTGCTTGTTGAGCTGGATGGAGAAGAATGAGGGCCCTCAAAAAGCCTGGCCTGGGGGCTGGGACTGTGGCTCAGCGGTAGAGCGCTTGCCCTGCATGTGTGAGGCCCTGGGTTCGATCCTCAGCACCACATACAAAGCAATAAAATAAAGACACTGTGGCCATCTACAGCTAAAAAAAATTGTTTAAAAAAAAAAAAAAAAAGAGCCTGGCCTTTCTGGAGCACCTGCCCTGTGCCCTGGGGTCCTCAGAGGGCAAAAGACCCACCTGTGCTTGTGCATGGAGGCACATGGGAGGTGCAAGGCCCCAGCCTGAGCCAGGCAGCTGGGGGCTCAGCTGTCCTGGCAGTGGGGCAGAGGCTGGCACTGTGGGGCAGCACAGCAGACAGCAGTCCCCAGTGTGGAGAGTCCTCGAGGGCAGGCAGGTGTGATCAGATACAATAAGGCTCTGACTTGGGGCAGCCCCACCATTGTCCAGGATCTTGGGTTGTGGAAAATGGAGCCTGATGCCTGAACTCATGGTGGTCTGCATGTGCTTGGTCACCTTCAGTGGAAGGAACTCAACATGGTCCCTTAAGACACAGCCATACTGGGGGCTGAGGAAGAGTGCTGGGGAGGGCAGAGGGGCTGGCAAGTGAACTGGGGGCTGGGCAGGAGGTGCTCTGTGTGCCCGCGTGTGCGCACACACGTGCCCGTGTGTCCATGTGTGCTCATGTGAAGTTTCAGGAGCAGGATCAGCTGTGGCCTGGAGGGAGGGAGTCCAGGGCCTTGAAGGGAGGGCTCCGTGAGGTTCACATCACAGTCCCCGCGGGGAGCTAGGCCCCCAGCTTCAGAGCCCACCTGGGTTCTTGTCCCGCAGGCAGGTGGGGTTGACGCCTGGTTCCCTGCAGGTTGCTGGAGAGATGGAGGTGTTCCACAGGCCATCTTGGTCACAGGAAGGGATGTCTCCCGGCACGTCCTTCACTCACTCAGTGTCTTGTGCTTCTCCAGTCCAGCCACAAGGGGGACAGAGGCCAACGAAGCCAGCTGTCCTGCAGGCGGGGGCAGGGAGGCCTGTCTCAGGGGCTCACAGCTCATTGCAGCCTTGCTCAGAGGTGCTGAGACCTGTGGGCTGAACACGCCAGGACCCAGGCAGGGCAGGCAAGCCTTCTCCACCGACCTGTACACAAGCCACTTGCCACACTCAGCAGGATGCCCATGTTCCTGGGCCCAGCCAGGGCTCCAGGTCAGAGGGATGGCCAGACCGGCAGGTCTCAGCCACACTCTGCCAGGCAGTGCCCCAGTGCCCTCTGGGCAGGGCAGGCTTCAAGGCAGCCAGGACACTACACTCACCAGCATAGCCCTCTCTAACAGAGCCTCCTGCCTAATGTGTGCAAGGAGAGGTGGTGTCCCAGCTTGTCCACATGTTGGCCTGTCCACCCTGAAGAGAAGACACTTGTGGGTTGAATTACCAATAGACGCTGAAGTCCTCTGCCATCCCCACGCACAAGACCTTATTCAGAGACAGGGTCTTTGCATATATGACCAGGTCAGGATGAGGCTGTCAGGGTTGACTCCAGTCCAATGATTGGCGTCCTCATAAAAAGGGGAAACATGGGGCTGTGGCTCAGTGGTGGAGCGCTCGCCTAGCACATGCAAGGCACTGGGTTCCATCCTCAGCACCACATAAAAATAAATAAATAAAATAAAGGTGTTGTGTCCAACTACAACTAAACAAAATATATATATAAAAAAAAGAAAGGGGAAACATAGACACTGATAGACACCCCAGGGGGAAAGCCATGTGAGGGCCCAGGGCCCAGGCCTCGCAAGCCAGAGCCTGAACTGCCAGCAGCTTGCGAGGCCCAGGCTGGCCTCCCATGGGCCCTGCCCATCTTTATGCTAGACTCCTGACCTCCAGATCTTTGAGAGACTAGATTTCTGGGGTTTCCCACCACCACTCATGGCATTTTGCTCCAGCAGCTCAGGAAGCTCAGGAGATAGCATCCTGGACGGACAGAGCTGCAGGCTGGGGCTTGCCCTGACTCTGAGGCCCAGTAGGAAGATGGCAGTTTTGCCTGTGGTGGCCCACAGCAGATCTGCCCAGAGCTTGTGGGAAGCACCAGCCCTATTCCTGGTGGCCCCCTCCTCACGTATGCATCTGTCTCCTGTTCCTAGGGCTTAGTACTTAGAGGATCTACGAGTGAGGCACAGGTCTGCAGCAGCCTCACCAGCCTCAGCTCTTCTTCCTGCTCCTCAGATGGAAAGTCCAAACTCAGGGGTTCAGGGCCCTATCCCCACTTCCTTTGCCTGAGGCTCTGCCTGGGAGGCCACCCTAAGTCTCTCTTGTCACTCTGCACCCACTACCCCACTTGCTTCCTAGAGTCTTCACTTAGAGATGTTCTCGGGCCATTGTTGGTTCTGTTTTGCATACTAGGGCTTGAACCCAAGAGTGCTCTGCCACTGAGCTACATTCCCAGTCCATTTTATTTATTTTCTTGAGGCTGGCCTTGAATTTGTATTCCTCCTGACTCAGCCTTCCGAATAACTGGGGTTAAAGGCGTGTGCCACAGTGCCCAACTCATTTTATTTTTTATTTTATTGAGAGAGAGTCTCACTAAATTGTTCAGGCTGGCCTTGCCTAGAACTTGTGGTCTTCCTGCCTCAGCCTCCCAACTCACTGGGATTGCAGGCATGTTCCATTGTGCCCAGCTTTGGGCTGTTTTTTGAAGCATCCTTGGACTTTATCAGTTATTGACACCTTGCTGTGAGTGAATTTAAGCCTCTTTCCCCAAAAATGTGTTCAGTGAGAGGACAGAGGGAGAACCTGGTGTCTGAGGGAAGGTCACGGAAGGAAGGACAGCGGTGGCAGCTCAGCCCACTGGGTGCTTTGTGTCCAGGGGAGGCGGCCTGAGCCTGCACTGTGGCTTGAGGACAGCTCCCTTCTCCTCCCAGGTCCTGGGGCCGAGGGTCCTGGGAGCTGCCAGGTCTCCAGGTGCCGGGACCCTGCCCTCTCCTCAGCAGGGGTTTGGCAGGTTCTCTACACCTCCTCATTCATGAAACAGAAGCAGCTAGCCGGGCGCGGTGGCTCAAGCCTGTAATCCCAGCACTTAGGGAGGCTGAGACAGGAGAATCGCGAGTTCAAAGCCAGCCTCAGCCATGGCAAGGTGCTAAGCAACTCAGTGAGACCCTGTCTCTACATAAAACACAAAATAGGGCTGGGGAGGTGGCTCAGTGGTCGAGTGCCCCTGAGTTCAGTCCCCAGTACCAAAAAAAACAAAACAGAAGCAGCTATTTCTATTTCTCTAGGGCCTCATGAGCCCCAAATGAGGTCTTCCTGCATTAGAGGGATGTAGGCACCACCCAGACCTGCCTGAGGGGTCACGGGGCGCAGGGCTGCTGTAGCGTGCAGGCATGAGGTGTGGCTAGGAAGCCCGTGCACACTTGCAGTTCTGGAACACAGGCTGGGTCTGGCGAACCATTGTGTCCACCTGCTGCCGCTGAGCGCACAGAGCTCAGGTGACCTGGAGGTTTCTCAGGAATTTCTCTGGAGTCCCGAATCTGGTGAAGGGAGCCGGGTCTGAGGTGGGGCGACTTCTGTTCTCTGAGCATCTGCCTTGGGCTGGCCACCTGACCCCTTCCTAACAGAGAAGCTCCAGGTACCTGTTGGCCTGGGGGCACTTTCTAGGAAGTGGGGTGTAAGCTCCCACACCATTACATAATCTGAAACTGTGGGCATGTTGCTGCTGGCCTGGGCTTCTGATGTCCTACACCCTGTAGGGACAGAGCCCAGGCTCCTGGGCTTGAGGCCCAGCTGGCTTCCTGCCGAGCCGTGCATGCTTACATGGCTCAGGGTAGAGGGAGACCCCCGCTTGAGAGGGTGGCTTGATGTGGGTCGAGCAGCCACCTGACAAGTCACTGACAAGTCACTGGCTGATTTGCCTGAGGACTGGGAAGGCTGTGCTGTCCCTCCTACCCCCGGCTCCTTCTGACAATTAGGGTGAGGGACTGAGGCTATGTGGTGACCCCGTAGGAGAGGGATGCACCTCCACTGGATGCTGTCCTGTGGCCTTGATGAGGGGCCTGAAGGGGTGACTGGCCCCAAGTGCTCCAGAAACAAGACTTGGGGAAGGGCAGGGTCCCACAGGCCTCCTCAGGAGGGAGGGGCAGACCCTCTTGGGTGTCCCACCTGATGCCAGAGCCTCAAGGCTGTCATCTGGGGCCTGGAAAGAGAGGGGCAGGTTGGATTCCAGTGTTTGGAAAGGAAGGGTGGGCTGGGAGCCAGGGACTGCCTGACTCAGCTGGCTCCTCCTCCTCCTCTTGGTGCTGGTTTTCTCTGCTTTAACTGGGGTCTCTGCATGTGGCAGGCTTGTGGTCACTGTTCATACAGGGGACCGTGGGCCACCTGGTCCTAGAAGACAGTGGCCCATATAGCTGGGTCCACGAGACAGGCTCCCCTCCAGCCCTGCCCCACTGTGAGCATCCTGGCCCCATCTGGGGTAGTTTTTACCTTTTACCCCTCCCCAGGCCCCTGCCTTCCAGAGGCTCAGTCCCCTACTGGGCCACGTTTGGTCTCCTCTGCAGCACAGGCAGACACAAGAAGCCAGCAGGCCCTCCCTTCCTTCCCTGGGCGGTGCAGACTTCAATGACTTGGCAGGTGCTATGGCCTCTGCAGGTGAGACAGAGAAACTTGGGTAGTATCTCCCTGCGGGTGGGCGGTCAGCAGAGGGGTGTTGTTGAGGTCAGGCCCTGCTGAGACAGGGTTTGCCTCCGGGCTTCCTGGGCACTGGGGGTCATGCCCCATGACGACTCCCTCTGTCAGCCAGTGGCATGCAGGCCTGGGCCTGCAAGAGCAGCACCCTCGCTCCCACTGGACAGCAGGTGGCTGCCCAAGGGTGGCAAGTGAGGCCAGCGACCAGGGAGTGAGCATAACCAGCCCTGCTCTGAGGGCTTTCAGCCTAACTGGGCTCCAGGGTGCTGTGTCTCTGGCCTCCTCCTGGAAGGCAGTGGGGAGCACAGGTTGGCTAAAGTTCTGTTCATGCTAGAACCCAGAGAAGGCCTCCCAGGCACAGAAACCACTTAGCAGATCGCAGAGGAGGTGGCACTCTGGTGTCCTCCACAAAAGCACCTGGAGGCCACTTTGCTTTGTTTTTTTTTTTTTTTTTTTGGTACTGGGGACTGAACTCAGGGGCACTCGACCGCTGAGCCACATCCCCAGCCCTATTTTGTGTTTTATGTAGAGACAGGGTCTCACTGAGTTGCTTAGCGCCTCGCCATTGCTGAGGCTGGCTTTGAACTCGCGATTCTCCTGTCTCAGCCTCCCAAAGTGCTGGGATTGCAGGCATGCGGCACTGTACCTAGCTCACTTTGCTCTTAGAGGTGTGCACATTGGCCCAGCAACCAGGCTCCTCAGGTTATAGCCTGTGGACCTTGGGCTTGCTGGTCCATGTCATGCTCTAAAGCTTCCCTGAGAACTGTCCAGAACACACATCTGCCTCTGGGACCAGCAGCCTACCCATGATGGCAGCCACCCAGGGATGTGATTCTGGTTGGTTTTTAGAGGCCCTGGGTGACCTGAGGACAACAGGCACCCTGTGGCCTTGAACATGGCCCCTCAGAGGGCTCTGAGCAGCTGGCCCAAGGCCTGCGACCCAAGAACCCAGCCCCAGGCCAGCGAGAACAGGAGCCTGGGGGACGTTTCAGAGGGAGGTGGCCTGGTCAGAGTCTCATCTCAGTGGCTCTGCGTGACCCCGCAGAGACCAGGAAAGCTGGGGAAAAGGAGACCCAGGGTGGCACAGCCATAGCAAAGCAGCAGTTGCTGACTGAGAGCAGAAGACAGCTGGTGCTCCCAGTGTCCCTCATTGGACGCCTGAGGACAGAACCAACACAGGGCCTCTGAAGGTGCTCAGAAACATTTAATTTTTTTTTTTTTTGAAAAGACAGCAGTAATTTACGCCATGGACGTAACAGGAGTGCCGAGTGTTCTCTGGCCTGACCCCCCACCCGGCAGGCCACTGGCCGGCCCCCACACTCTGCCACTGCTGGGGGCAGTCCCTGCCTGGGAAGGATGTGGTCCACTCTGGAAGGTGACCCTGGGCAGAGGCCAGGACTGGGCAGAGGAAGCCCCGGCACTGCACGGCCACCCTGCGTCTGCAGGCGTAGCCGCGGCAGGCAGTCAGGGAGCTGTGGTTTCTCCTGGTTATCGCCAAAGAGAAACCACAGGCCAGAGCGCACGCTAGCGGCAGCCTGCGGATGCCATCTCTGCTCCCTCACATGAAACTCCAGCTGCTTCTGGTTCCAGGGCACCCACTGCTCCTGCCCTCCTCGCACTGATTCCTCAAACGGTTTATTTTTTTCTTTTTTTTTAAAAATAGAATTTTGTAAATGTTCCATAAAAATACTATTCTTCCTAGTCAAACACAGATATTGCAATATGAAGAGTAACTGCTTCGTCTTTGCTCTATAAAACGTGAAAAGATTATCACAGGGGATAAGATAGAAAAACGCTGGGGTTTCTAAGTATCACAAAAGCCAGTACCAAGTGTGCATGTGGAAGCGAGTCGGGTGCCAGGCAGGCTCCTGGGGCCACACAGCTCAGGGCACCCCATGCTTCCCAGCAAGGAGGACATCGTGGCTTGGAAGAGACAGCCAACTGCTCTAAGTCCCAGCGGGCAGCACCTGCCCCTCGAAGCACCGAATGCCCAGCGCAGCTGGCCAGGACCCAGGCAGCCCTGCTGACGGCAAGGGGCAGCCGCTAGGTCCAGCCCTAGAGGCTCTTGGATGAGCCTTCCTTGTGCAGGAGATCCCACTTGGCCTGGTGAGGTACGCTCCTGGGCAGGTGTCGAGGCAGGAGGGCAATGGTCCTGTCCCTTGAGGTGGGAGGGCATCCTGGACCCCAGGCTAAGGGCAGGTGGCTGGGCTGCACCTTCAGTTCTCAGAGAGAGACAGAGCCAGGGCGGCCTGGAAGGCAGCTTCTTCATCAATGCTGTAGTCCTGGAAACAGCAAATGGAGATGGCCAGGTGAGCCTGTGGAGCCAGGCCCACTTCTCCATCTCAGCTGCTCCCCCCGCACTTGCTCCTTCCCTCCAGGTCTCCCTGTCTCCCTGCACGCAGCCCACACCACATGGCACCTGTCAGTCTTCCCTAGTTCTGGACTTAAGCGAGTCCTGAGGGCAGCCTGGCCTCTGCTCAGCCCAGCAGTCTGCAGACACTGCATGCCCTGACCATGCTCCAGGGGTGGGTGCAGGACAGGAGAGCTGTTCTTCCCTCCAGACTATAAGGCCTGGGGTTTCTGGGATGACAGGCAAGGCAGAGGTGCCACGACCTCCAGCAGTGGGGCCAGAATAGGCAGAAAGTCCTGGGTGTCTGGAGACTGGCAGGGTGGGAGGTGCTGGAGAGGAGGGGCTGCCCTAGGAGAGGAGAGCCTGGGGAGGGTTCCACAGGCCTGGGGTGGTGCTCCCTTCCAGACTCACTGCCGAGGAGGATGGAGCAGAGTGCGGGCAGGAGCCCTCTGGGTCCTCTCCAGAAGCACCTGGGGGAAGCCTGGCCCACCCTGGGGTGCTCTGTCCCCCAGGTGCCTCCTCAGGGAAGCCTGGAGATGAGCACCTGGGGACTGGGGCACCCTGAGGCTATTCTGGAGCCAAGCGCCCTCTAGTGGCCCTGTGCCTGTCCTGCTCCTGCAGGCGTGGGGTTGGGAGCTCAGCCCTTGTTTCAGCTTCCTAGGGACACTTGGGACCTAAAGCTGGCTGGGTGGAGCAGGAGGAGGAAGGGGTGTGGGCAGGGAACCCACCACAAAGGTGTCATAGGAAAACTTGTGCCGGTGCAGCAGGTGCTGGAGGAAATTGGCACTCTTGTAGCTGGGGTCGCCCCAGGGCATCGCCGAGCAGATGGGGCACACCTGGAACAGAGGGCGCAGTGTGCAGCCAGGAGTCCCGGCCCGCCCAGCTGCTGGAGGCCTGCGGAGCTCGACCTCCCCTGCCCAGCACACACTGCAGGCTTAGCGGAGTCGACTGCAGTGCTCCCCACACCCCAGACTGACATGCCCCAACCCCTGGGGTCTCGGGAGGCCCCGGCAGCTGGGCACCACAGGCGTGGAGGGAGCGGGCTCCCCGGGCGGTGCCTGCCCACGGCCTCCCAGCGGGCTCACCACGCGGTGGGGGTCGCCGCGGTGGCTCTCCACGCAGTGCTTCACCAACTCCTGCTGGTCCAGGTTGCGGGTGCCGCAGTAGGGGCAGGCGAAGGTGGACCTGTTTGGGATGTTGCTGGTGGAGCAGGAGGAGAGTGAGTAGCTGTGGGGTCAGGGGGCAAAGGGCACTGCCACCCTGCTTCTCACTCGCACAGCGTGGCCAGCCTTCCCTCCCCTCTGTGGACTCCAGACAGGAGCCAGCGGCCTCATAGCTGCAGGAGCATCGCGGCTGGCAGGCAGGCAGGAGGCAGGGCGGGAGCCCTGACCACCAAGGGCCCACACCTGGCCACACCTGGCCACACCTCTGCAGCCTCGAGTCTGACTGCTGAGGACAGAACCGCCCAGGGAACGACCTCTCTCCTCACCAGGCCCAGCAGGGGCTAGTGGGCTGCGGCCAATGGGGGACACCGCTGCCACCCAGGAGGCGCTCTCAGTCCGTCCCCCTGCCTGGCCTGGGCGCCCACACTGGCTCCCACACTTGAGTTGTCCCCATCTGTGAGTGCTTGGCTTCCCTAGAGTCACCTTGCCTCCTGAGCCCCCCAACCTGCTCAGAGACGGAAGAGGGGAGCCAAGGGCTCTTTCCTCCCCAGCAGGCCACCCACCTGGGGATAGGCTGAGATGTGGGTACCACAGGGACGAACTTGGGGCAGTTGGCCATCTGCTCCTGGACCTTCAGGCAGGAGGAAATGTGCACTCTCATCTTCGCCAGGGTGACCTAGGAGACAGGCAGGGAGATGAGGCTGGCTCAGAACCTGCAGCGTGGCCACGCCTTCTACTCCTCAGAGACTCAGGCCCCAGCAGGCAGCTGCACTCCAGTGAGGAGGGAGCACTTACTAAGGAAGGACACACCTGCGGAGGGAACCAACTGGGAACACTCCAACAGGGCTTCCACGGAGTGAGAACTCCACCTGACCCACCTCGCAGCCAGTGGCTCTCAGCTGCCACAGCACTGCCTGCTAGGCCTGAGGTTGCTGGGAAGGGCAGCCCGCTCTCCCACCTGGGGGAGGGTTAAATGGTAACCAGACGAGAGGAGCATGGTCAGCCTCCCCTGGGGAGTGGATGTCACAAGGTCCTGCCACTTGGCCCATGCCAAGAGGCCAGGGAGAAATATTTCCCAGAGTGGAGGCGGCGGTGAGACAGGCAAGTACAGCTGCCTGGTGAGCACAGGGCACTGTCCTCAGCAAACAGTCCAACTCAGGCATCCAGAGTAATAGACTAGGAATAGCAGGTGCCCAAGAAGGTCCTCCTGGGGTCACTGTCAGGCTTCCCTGTGACCACGGGCTGGGCTGGTGGGCACACTGACTTGCCCTAGCCAGGCAGACAGACACATACTCAGGAAGTCACGGGACTGAGGTGCTAGGGCAACGGGCAGGGCCACTTCACATGTGAAACCAGGAGGACTCTGCTCGTCTCTGTAGCAGAAAGTGACAGGGCTGAGCCCAGAGGCGCCAAGGAGCCCATGCGGCCAGCTCAGCCTGACCAGCCAGACCAGGGCAGCCTGGGCACCTGTGCTTTCATCTCAGGATGAGAAGGGGGCACTTTCGACCCTGAGGGACAGCACCACCTGAAATGCAAACCAAGACCCATTCCTAGCTGCTCCTTACACCGGGAGCTGCAGGAACGGGAGCAGAGCGGGTGCTGGGGCCTCACGTGCGACTCAGGTGGGGTGCCCTGCTCTGAGCAGCACGGGCAGCCGTGAGGTGCCGAGCACCTGGCACCCTCACTGCCTTGGCCCAGAGCTGACCCCTAACCCTTGTCGCTGCCTCAGTGTGCAGCTTGTGCCTGGCTTTCCCTAGCCCAAACGCACAGGTGCCCCAGGGCTGTCCCACAGGGGCCCTCCCCAGCTCCCCTGGGAGAAAAAGAAGGGGGGCAGGAGGACTGGCAACTGGACAGGGCAGCGGGTCCTGCAGGCCTGAAGCTGCCCCCCCACTCTGCCCCGAAGGCCAAGCAGTGTACCTTCTTGTTGCAGCCCCGGCAGGGTGCCTTGTAGGATGACAGCTGCTTCTCCACATGTGCAGCCTTGTCTACTTTCTTGGGGTCAAAGGGCAGGCGGCAGAGCGGGCACAAGGGGGATGGCACCTGCAGGCACGGCTGGAGGCACTCCCCGCAGAACCTGCGGGGGACATGGGCCTGAGGGTCGGTGGCCAGCAAGGGCCTTATGGAGGCCACTTCTCACACGCTAGCACGCAGGGCCAGCTGTTGCCAATGTTTCTGGAGATGGCCATGCCCATGCCCCAGGCCCACTAGAAGGATGGGTACCATCTGGCTGAAAAGTGACCAGGGTCCCTCCCAGCAATGGGCCTGCTGTATTCCGGACACTGGGCAGAGTCACAGCCTCAGCCTCCAGGACACACGGCCCTGCAGCTGGACCCCACACAGCTTGAGCCGGAGCCAAAGGCTCTGCCCACAGGGCTACTCGCCATGGTGAGGACAGAACCTCAGAGGGCAGGGCACAGCCTAGGAGCACAGACAGTAAAATAACTGGCAATCATGGGAAGAAAAATACCAGGCCCCAGGGTCCCACACCACTGGACAGCACAGGGCCAAAGCTGGCCAGTTTGTCAACTGCGGACAGCTTCCTAGGCAGGAGGTGCTCAGTGACAGGAAGGGCTGTGCATGGGCTGGCTCAGGTGCTAGACACACACTCAGGGCAGAGGCCCTCGTGCCCCTGAGCTGTAGCCAACATCACCTGGAGAGACTGGCCAGAGCCCCTGCCTGCTGGCAGCAGGGCCTGGCCTTGCCCACCCACACCCCAGCCTGCGTTCACACCACTCCCACCCTGCCGCCTGCCAGTAGGGGGAGCAAGCTGCACAGGATGACCTCAGCACAGCTTCAGAAGTACTGTGAGGACAGCCTGACTTAGCAAAGCACCTGGAGCACAAGGACACACAGTGGAACTCCAGCCCTGCGGATGGAGCTCAGTTGGAGGATGCAGAGCTGGCCCAGCCCCAACAGAAAGATGGAGACTTTGCAGGCTACAGGAAGTTGCACAAGTTCTCTGCATGCTGAGCAGGCTGGCCATGGGGTGGGGACAGGGAAGCCAGGCTGGACAGAGGGGATGTGAGAATGGTCCTGAATTTAGCGATGACTCAGCTGAGGTCAGGGCCACAGTTCCTCACATGATCTCGTCCCCTCTCACGAGAAGGCCCAGAGCTTGAGGCATCATCCCTCTTCCTGCCTCTGGGAGAGCTGCCACCTGGCTAGGAAGGCTAACCTGCAGCTGAGAGGGGCGAGACTCATCCTACAACCTGAGGCCTTCCAGAAGGTTCCCACCAGCCTTTCCTGCAGAGCAGAGGGCCTCAGTCATTTCCTCTGAGTGGGGTGGGGGTCTCACAGGTGCCACACACCACCCCTAGTGCTGTCCCTAGCCCCAGGTTTGATGAGCCCGAGGAAGGTGCTGGTGAGGCCAGTCATAAGGTGTCTATGGTGGCAGACAGTGGCAGCACCCAGCGTCCAACAGCGCGTGGATGTGACATACGGAGGAGACGTGAGGAGCAAAGCAGTGACACATGTACCCTGCGCCAGTCTCACCCGCGATGGGGAGGAAGAGCAGCCAGACACCAGGCCGTGTGCTGTGAACGGGGCTGCCATACGAAGCACCAGCAGATGCATCCAGAGAGGCAGACCTGCAGCGGCCAGGGGCTAGGGAGGGCACAGGGCACTGCGCTCCCTTCCGGGGTGGGGTGCTCTATACTGCGGGAGATTGTGCCACTGTGTGGACACACTGACTCCCTCTCAGTGGACCTCTTACTACTCACAGCAGGGAGGGCCACATGAGGAGGCTGGGCTGAGCTGTGGCCACTTCCTCCAGAAGGAAGCGTGCCCTGCACTCCTGTGCAGGACGCAACAAAGCTCAGCAGGAACCTGGTTTACCTGCAGGGAGACTCCTGAGTCATAGCTCCTTAGGAGCATCAGGCAGAACAGAACACTCGCAGGGTAGGGCGCAGCTCTTGGCCTGCTGTGTGATGACCACCACCCTGGCACACAGTGGGCCAGCAGCCGCGGGCAACAGCTTCTTCCAAAGAAAGTCCCCCTGCATCTGCCTAGGGCCTTCGGCAGCTCAGTGACGTGGCTGAAGGCAGTGGGAGCGGGGCTGACCTGCCTGGCACTTGGGACTGCCCTAGATGGGCTGAGGTTAGATGGCACCAACCAATGCCACTCTGCCCTGGGCTCCCGCACACACCAGGGTTCTAGGACAGGTCAGTTTCAGAGATCCACAAGGCTAGCAGGCCTGCCTCCTTGGGCAAGGCCTACAGCTGTCCCATTGATGAAGGCTGCCTTACAAAGGCTTCCTGGGCAGCCTCATGATTGTGCGTGTCCTGGCCCACTTGCTTCTGGATCTGGACATGGCTAACACGCTGCACTTTCCTTTAGGCAGCAGACAATAGCTCCTTTGGGGCCCTAAGCCAATTTCTGTGAGCTGCTCCATTGAGGTTCCTCCTGCCAAAGCTCAAGGCTGAAGGCTCCCCCTACCATCACCTCCTCTGTCCAGGTGCTGCAGCTGCAGTACCTGTCCCCAGGCAGGGCCCCTCTCACCACAAGGAAGACAGTCTTCAGAAGAGAAATGGCTTCTGGAGCTCGTGGAAAGGAAAGAATCAGATCATCAGTGAACTCTTAAAAGGTGATGGAGTGTGCCCTTAAACTACCTGTACTCATCTGCACGCTTGCCCCAGTTGCACCCGACACAGGAAGTCAAAGGCAGATGACAGCCAGGAAAATGAAGCCAGTAAAGTGGGAAAAACTCTTTTCAAGGAGGCTACACAAGGTTCTTAAGGACCAGCAGGAGAAGAGCTGACAAGAAAGATCCTCTCAGTCTCATAGAGTCTCTATCTTGTCATGTAGCTCTCATTTTAAGACCAATTTGGAGCTGGGCGCAGTGGCCCAAGCCTGTATTCCCAGCACTCGGGAGGCTGAGACAGGAGGATCGCGAGTTCAAAGCCAGCCTCAGCAGGCGAGGCGCTAAGCAACTCAGTGAGACCCTGTCTCTACATAAAACACAAAACAGGGCTGGGGATGTGGCTCAGTGGTCGGGTGCCCCTGAGTTCAATCCCCGGTACCAAAAACAAAAAAACAACCAATTTGGGAGAAGAAAAAGGGAAAGTACTAATTTTGATTTGTGCAAACTGGGAAACCAAAAGGCTGTGGTCTATGTCATGGTGAAGGTGCTGGTACCAGCGAGACACTGCTCCAAGCCTACAACCGGTTTCCAAAACGCAGACAAGCCTCACAGCTCTCTCAACAACACACTGGAAGAAGACAACACACCCACCAGCGTGTGCTCACAAGACACAAGTCCCTATCAGAGCCTGTCCTGCCAATATGTCACAGCCAAACAACTGAGTAGGAGCAGGGCACTGTTCTCTGGTATAAGCGGGCGTCTGTGCTGCCTGACACCAGGGGGCAGGAAAGTGAGGCAGCTCTGGATCTCTACACCATCCTCGTCCTTGGATGACAAGCAGGCACACACGCCCACCCAGCAGTTCCAGTTCCCTCTCTGCATCAGGAGCCTCCAAAGGCAGCTGCCTTTGTTTGCAAAATGTTCTAGGGCTTCCTACCAGGCTGGGTGCACCTTGCCCACCCCCACTCCCTGGAACCAGCACCCAGCTTCCTCGGCAGCATGGCCACTGCTGGGAAGCCCTCCAGCCCTCTCTCCCCATCCCCCAAATCATTGCAGAGCTATATCATGCGGACATTCATGTTGACTGCCTCCCAACCGGGCTGGAGCTCCAGAGGACTGGGACTTGAGCACAGCCCTGGGCCCAGGGAGAGCCACATGCTCAAGTTTCTGTTCCCGAAAGGCCCCAGCTCGGCTGGAAACCCCTGCAGGGTGCTTGGGGTCTGGTCCCCTCCGTGCCAGCTCACGTTCGGCCTGACCCCAGTCCTTCAAAACAAAACAGCACCGGGCTCCAAACGAGCCCCTCCCCTAACTGGAAGGCACTCCTTTCCTCTGTCGTCAGAACGAGCGGACAGCGGGTGGAGAAACAGTTGACAGCACACGCCACAAGTCATTTATTTACGTTGCCGCCCGGCCGCACATCTCGGAGCCCCGCGCGGCGGCGGCGGCCTCTGAGCACCGGGGCCCGGGCGGGCGCGGGCGGCCCCTGGGCCCGGGCGGCGGTGGCGCGGCCCTGCCGCCCGCGAGGGCCCGGCCGCCCGCAGCCGCCGCGGCGCCCGGCCGTCCCCCTCCCGCGGCTCCCGGCGCGCGCTCACGTGTGGCCGCAGCCGCCGATGGCCACGGGCCGGTGGTACACCTCCAGGCAGATGGGGCAGCTGAACTGCGCCTCCAGGCCGCTGTCGCCGCCCGCGGGCCCGGCCGGCGGCTGCCGCTGCTGCGCCGAAGCCACCAGGCTGCGGAACATCGCCATCCCGGGCCAGGCCGCCGCCGCCGCCCCCCGTCCTGGCCGGCCCGGCCCGCGTCACCGCCGCGCCGGCGCCGCGCTGACGTCACGGGGGCGCCTGCCGCGGTCCCGGGACACGTCATCGGGCTGCGCCCGCCTCGGCCGCCGGCGCTCGGGAGGCGGCGGGCGCGGCCATGTGCCAGGCGGGCGAGGACTACGCGGAGCCCGCGCCCCGGGAGCCCCCGCCGGCGCCCATGCCGGGGTGAGAGCCCCGCGGCTCGGACGAGCCCTGGCGTCCCCTGCGGGCGGGGCGGGAGGCCCCGGGTCGGCCTCGGTGGCAGCGGCGGCTCGGACCAGCGGGCGGGCCGCGCGCGCCACCGGGCTCCGGTTCTCTCTGCTTCTCCCCAGCGGCGCGCACAAGTGCGTGAAGTGCAAGGAGGGCCCGCCGGTGGTGGTGATCCGAGCGGGCGACGCCTTCTGCAGGTGAGGCCGGGAGCCGCCGCTGTGACCTTGCGCCTGCTCTCGAAGTGCCCCGGGGACCCGCTGAACTGGAGGCCCCACTGCCGGGGGCTGGGAGGTCTGAGGGAGCTTTGGGGAGAGTTGAAAGTGGGGCGGTCTCCAGGTGGGGGTGAGGCACCGGGTGCATCCAGGGGCGAGTGCTCCGGGAGGAAGGCGTTTGTCCCAGGAGATGCCCGTTGTGGCGTGGGAGTCAGAGTTGAAAGGAGAGCTACAGCCTTCCCCAGGTCTGGGGGCCTTTGGACCGAAGCATGGGCTTTTTTCTTGAGGGCCCGGGGCTCCAGTACCTTCCATTTTATTTGTAACTCTCTGGTGGCCCTTGTTTGCTCTCGTCAGCATGACTACTTGCTGTTCATGTTTTCACTAGACTGGTAGCTCCTCAAGGGCAGGGCCAGATCTTTCCTGTTTAGCGCACCCCCTCCTTTTTGGGACTGGGGATTGAACTCAGGGGCCCTCGACCACTGAGCCACACCCCCAGCCCTATTTTGTGTTTTATGTAGAGACAGGGTCTCACTGAGCTGCTTAGCGCCTCGCCATTGCTGAGGCTGGCTTTGAACTCATGATCCTCCTGTCTCAGCCTCCCTAAGTGCTGGGAGTACAGGCGTGTGCCTCCGCGCCGGGCTTCCTGTGTAGCTCTTTAATTCCTGTGGCATTGTGACCTATCTTGTATAGTATGTTTATTGGGAGAGTTACCTCACATCTTTGAATTGGTCCCTAGAAATATTGGGCCTTGCTCTTTAAAAAATGACAATTAATATAATTATACTAGATATATTTTAAAACATAAACATGTATGCAAAATAGTAGATATGATTTTCTTTTTAAATTTATTTTTATTGCTATTTTTTTCCCCTGGGGCTTTTTTTTTTTTTAAACCTGGGATTGAACCCAGGGACTTCTAACCACTGAGACACATCCCCAGCCTTTATTTATTTATTTGTTTATTTATTAGACAGGGTCTTGTGAAGTTGCTTAGGGCCTCCCAAATTGCTGAGACTGGCTTGGAACTCGCAATCCTCCTGCCTTAGTGTCCTGAATTGCTGGAATTACAGGTGTGTGCCATCACACCTGGCTACTGGGAACTTGCTTTTAAAATGTTCCAAAAAGACACTGGGGGAGGAAGAGACTAAGGAAATAGTTTTCCAAAAACGTCCTCATTCCTGACCATCCTTTGCGAGCCCTCCTGTACGTGTGGTCTGGAGGAGTGGAAGGCCTGTAAAGATTAGACGACCAGGGAGAAGGTGAATTAAGCCAGTGAATTAAGCCACTCGGCAAGGCTTTATTGGAATACACCCCCTCGTGTCAAATCCTCCTTCCATCAGAGCGAGTCGGGAGAAATGGCGCTGGATTTTCCGAGCACAAAAATTTCAAGAAAGCCGGGTCAGGAAGGGGAGGGCCCGGAAGAGACGGCCAGAGTCCTTCCTGGATAGGTCAGGAAAACCCGCTGATTGACAGGAGGCGTGTCTCCTAGTGACGGCAGGCTTGCTGCTGCTCTGCAGCTGCTGACCAGTTCCCCTAATGGGACATTTGGACCCTAACCAGACCTAACAAGGCCAACTCTTCAGGTGCAGGTTTTGAGAATGTAGGTTTCGAGTGAGGCACTCTGGTGATGCAGACCAGGCATGTGTAGCACACTCTGGCCTTTCTTGGCCCCTGGGAGTGAGTGATTCTGTGTGTGTAAAGCCCTTGTTGATGGGACACACCAGCTGGCAGAGCAGGGAGCAGCAGGGTTCTCCTCACCGCGGCCAGCCCCCCTGCCTCCTCATGGTCAGACTGTCCTCACTGAGTTGCACCCTGGGAAGTCACTTCCCATGTCCAGGCATTGTCACTTGCTGGACCCTGGAGTCCCTGGGCCTAGCACTTTACATTGAAACATGGAGATGCTACGAAGTAGGGGTGTGGGCCCCTGTACACATTCAGCGTTGGGAGGCATTGCCATGGACAAGGGTGTGCCTGACAGGAAGGAAGCAGACCTGGGGCACAGGCAGCCTCTCCTGGAAGCCTTGATCCCCTTTCTATCAGGCATTGCTCTACCCTGGCTGCATGCCAGGGCTGCTGGGATTTTATTTTTTATTTTGTTAGTGGTGCTGAGGCTCAAACCCAGAGCTATGTGCATGCTAGGCAAACTGAGTTACAATCCCAGATAAACTTTTTTTTTTTTTTTTTTTTTGGCAGGGGCCCTCGACCACTGAGCCACACCCCCAGCCCTATTTTGTGTTTTATGTAGAGACAGGGTCTCAGTGAGCTGCTTAGCGCCTCACTGTTGTTGAGGCTGGCTTTGAACTCGCCATTCTCCTGCCCCAAACTTTTAAAATGGGAACTACTAGGCTTGGACTAGGAATGTGACTGAAGTCAGGGCAAGGGACTCCTGGCTCAGTGACCCAAGAGCCAGCTGGAATGTTTATTGAGGGCACAGCCTTCTAGGCCCTGCTGGATGCTCTGACTCTGGGTTCTGGAGACCCCAGGCCTCTATTTGCTTGTGCTTCAGGGTCACTCATGCTTAGGTGGGCCTGGCATGCTGGATGGAGTCTCTGGTGGGTGGGCCTGGAGACCTGGGATGTCGGGCGCTTCCTGCAGTCTGTCCATGTTCCCCTGTCCCCCTGGCATTACTCCAGAGGTTGTGCTGCTGCCTGAAGGGCCTCAAACCCAGGTTGCCTGCTTGTCTCCTTCTCAAGCTGCTTCTGGGGGGCCTGTTGTTGAAGTGGAGGCACTACTGCTCAGGAAGGTCTGCTGGAAGGTCTCTGAGGGAGCTTGTGGGGAGAGTTAAGAGCAGGACTCAGGCCCCACCCCATCTTGTGCCAGCTGTGCCCTTCTGAGCACCTGTGGGGCCTTAGGTGCAGCCCCATGCCCTGTGTGGCTCACACCTGCTGGGGTCTGGGTGGGACTCCAAGAACCTTAGTGCCCCCTGGGGAAGCCCCTCCACCCAGCCCCATTGCCAGGTGCTAGTAGAGCCTCCATGTGCAGATGCTGCCCCTAAAAGACTGAGTAACCCAGTGAGGCCTCCAGCTGCCGCACACCCTGAACATCTGTATTGCAGGGACTGCTTCAAGGCCCTCTACGTGCACAAGTTCAGAGCCATGCTGGGGAAGAATCGGCTCATTTTTCCTGGTGAAAAGGTAGATCTGGGGCCTGGCTCTTAGCCCCTGGTGTCCCTTCTGTAAGCAGCCTGTCCCCATTAGAGCCCACCTTCTGTCCCTGGGCTTTGAGGGTGGACTTGGTGTCTGGGGCTGTCCACAAGGCATGTGCCCTGGCTAATATTTCTTCTCCCCCAGGTGCTCTTGGCTTGGTCTGGGGGTCCTTCGTCCAGCTCCATGGTCTGGCAAGTACTTGAGGTGCGTCTGTATTACCCTCCAGGCCCAGCTGGGGTGGGGAGCCTTCCTTCTCAGCCAGCACCAAAGGGTAGTTGGTTGGCACTAGAAAGCATCACAGCCCCCAGCCGGGATACTCCGGGTTCTCAGAGGTGTGTACAGCAGTTACACAAAGCAGAGGACATGTCCAGGCTGCCCAGCTGTGCCTGCAACTTGTCCACTTACCCACTATTCCCAGAAGCAGTTAATAGAACACGGTGTCATAACTCAGCTGAGTGTGACTTGATGGGACACTGCAGGGGGTGTTGGCAGGTGTGTAGGCAGAGAGGGCAGCATATGCAGGAGGAATAGATGGAGTGGGCGGGACTTGAATTGACAACCCGGGACTACAAGGGTACCTGGGGACTCCCTGAGGGTGTTGGGGAGCCCGGGGCCTCCACAGAGGGGAGGCTGTGCACACTTCCTCCATGCTTCCTGAGGGGCTTAGCTTCAGGGGTCCGGTGAGGCACTGGGGACAGGGTGGGGGTGTCAGCCTAGGTGAGGGTAGTGGCCCTAGGAAGGCCCCCTGCATGGTGCCTTGAACTTGCCTGCAAGGTAGTGAGATAAGCCTCCTCCTGAGACCATTTTTCTAGCTCCTGGCACTACTCCTCCCATGCCCGGCAGTGCCCCATCTCCAGTGTGCCCTTGTTCTTCCTACAAGAATGCTTTCTGAGTGGCCCACGGTGCCCGGCACAGTGGCCCCCGCGGACCCAGCTGCTTGTCTGAGGTTCCTGGGACATCACGGAGACTGGTGAAAGCAGGTTCTGAGGCTTCTGCAGTCAGAAGTATTTCTCACTGGGGAAGAAAGACCCATAACTCACTCTTCAGCAAGGGCTGCCTGGCCTCAGTCTGAGTGCCTTTGTTTACTAAAAGGGGGGCTGTTTGCTCCTTTTGGGTAGGCTTTAAATTCAGAGAAGTATTCTTTGCCAGAAAATGCCCCCTGGTGTGCTGCCAGGGTCTGAGTTCCCGATCCTAACTTCCTCCTGCAGGGCCTGAGTCAGGATTCTGCCAAAAGACTACGCTTTGTGCCAGGGGTTGTGTATGTCGATGGTATGTGGGGCCTTCCCTCCTCCCAGGCCCTGGCCAGGTGGGCAGGCCTGCTAGCCCTCCCCTTGGTGGGGTCTGGTGTTGTCCCCATACTCAGGCCCCGTTTGGGACCTTCCCCTGAAGGAGACCACATCGGACAGCGCCCTTGTCCTGGGGTCTCAGACTGTGTTGGGAAGTTGGTGGGGGCATGGGACAGGAGCACCTGCCTGGCCCCATTATGCGTCCAGTGACTGGGAAGGGCATGTTTGGTACTGGTGCCAAAGGGTAGGTGTGGAGGGCTGGGGTAGCCTGTCTACCCACAAGGGGAACCCGCTGCCTACTCTAAAGATGGCCCCAGAGGAAAGAGGTGGACACCTACTGTCCCCACAGAAACCACTGCCCTCCAGGAGACAGCCTTACAGGAAGTCCCTCATGGCGTCAGCCCCTTAGCCTACTCTGCCCAGGCTTTTCCTCTGCAAGCCCTAACCCCCTCTTGCCTGGGTTTTGCAGAGGGAGCAGCCTGTGGCCGGAGCCCAGAGGACAGAGCAAAGACCCTGGCGGAGGTGAAGTCAGTCCTACAGAATGTCGGCTTCCCATGGCACACAGTTGCCTTGGAAGAGGTGAAGGGCCCTGGAGGTGACTGTTGGGGTGCCACAAGGCCCCATGTCTGCTTGCTGGGGCAGCCCTGGGCCCCAGGTCCCCTGCTGGTGTTGGGGATGAGCGTGGCCCTGGCCTCACCGCCCTCTCCGTGTCCTGGAAGGTGTTTAGCCTGCCCCCATCAGTGCTGCGGTGCTCTGCCCAGGAGCCAGAGGGGCCTGAGGGAGCCTATAAGTCTGCTGTGGACAGCTTCCTGCAGCAGCAGCACGTGCTGGGTGGGGAGCAGCCGCACCAGCCCCACAGCCAGGTCTCCCCGGGGCTCCGCAGCCTGGCCGGGGCCCCCACAGCTGCCCAGACTGCGGCCCTCTGCAGACTGTTCGACTCTGTGAGGACTCTGACCGCCAAGGAGGAGCTGCTTCAGATCCTGCGGTGAGCCACCCCGGGGCCCTGCCCGTTGAGACCCCTCCTCCCGTGTCTGCGACCCTCTGCCTCTGTCATAGGAGCCACCTCATCCTGCATGTGGCCCGAGCCCACGGTTACTCCAAGGTGATGACCGGGGATAGCTGCACTCGCTTGGCCATTAAGCTCATGACCAACCTGGCCCTGGGGAGAGGGGCCTTCCTGGCCTGGGACACGGTATGCAGGCCCTGGGCATGGGTACCCCTCCCCACACTTGCCCCTTTGGCCTCCTGTACTTGGAAGTAGCATCTGTGGGTCCTGGGGACTCCCACATGGAAGAGGGTCCTGGGACCTACCTGCAGGCAGGGTCAGCCTGACTGCACCCACCCCTAGGGCTTCTCAGATGAACGGCATGGGGACGTGGTGGTGGTCCGCCCCATGCGGGACCACACGCTGAAGGAGATTGTCTTCTACAACCGCCTGTTTGCCGTCCCTTCTGTCTTCACACCAGCCATTGACACCAAGGTGGGCCCACCAGGGTTAGCTGCTGTGGGAGTGGTCTCTCCCTCAACAAAGGGTCAGAAGTCACTGGCACGAGCCGGGCGCGGTGGCTCAAGCCTGTAATCCCAGCACTTAGGGAGGCTGAGACAGGAGAATCGCGAGTTCAAAGCCAGCCTCAGCAACAGCGAGGTGCTAAGCAACTCAGTGAGACCCTGTCTCTACATAAAACACAAAATAGGGCTGGGGATGTGGCTCAGTGGTCGAGTGCCCCTGGGTTCAATCCCCGGTACCAA
>PVHX01016806.1:0-42037 GCA_004024805.1 Geosciurus inauris
AGGGATCAAACTCAGGGCCTTGCACATGCTAGGCAAGCATTGCACTGAGCTACACCCTCAGCACTCTAAAGACAGATCTGTACTCCCATATTCATTACAGCTTTATCGCAAAAGCCCAGACATTGAGGCAACCTAAATGTCTGTTGATGGATTAATGGATAAAGAAAATGTGATATATATGCAAGGGAATATTATTCAGCCTTAAAGAAGAAAGGGATTTATTTCCATCTGGGACAAAATGAATGAAATTGAAGAACATTATGCTAAGCAAAATGAGCCAGATACAGAAGAACAAATACTACATGATTCTACTTTTATTAGAAAAATAAAATAGTCAAACTCATAGAAGCAGAGGGTTAGAATGGTGGTTGCTAGGGACTAGAAGGAAGGAAAAATAGGGAGATATTTGTATAAAGTTTCAGTTAAGCAAGATAAGCATGGACTAGAGATCTTCTGTATGGATCCATTGATCTGGCAATAGCTAACAATAGTCATTGTATATTTAAACTTTTTCTAAGGGGGTAGCTCTTTTGTTAAGTATTCCTATCACAAAATAACAACAACAATAATTATAACTATAATAATAATAACTATAATAATAGTTAAAGAGAATTGGAGAAACTCCTGGAAGTGGTGGATGTTTATGGCATTGAATGAGGTAACAGTTTCATGGGTATATATCCATCTATAAACTCACCAAATTGTATATATCAAATATGCACAGCTTTTTGTATATCAATCATATATAAATAGTTTAAAATATAACAAACTCTAGAAAATACAAATACAATTTTTACTCAATCATAAAAATTTCATTAAATATCTTAACAATATTACTAACCAAAACCTAGGTGCAGTTTAATATATAAAAATGGATATATGAGAATAAGATTACTGTTATTATTCTTCTTCTGTTAAGAAAAGCATGCATTATGTGAATTCAGCATCTACTCCAGTGGATTATGCAATTACTTCATTGATTTGAGAAGATATAAGATTTTTTAAAAAGAGTCAAACTTGTATTGGTCAGCTCCACATTACTCTAACAAAATGTCTGAGATGATTAATTTATAAAGAGAAACAGATTATTTTGTCTCATGGTTCTGGAGGTTCCAGTCCAAGACTGAAATGACTCCATTACTTTGGGCCTCTTGTGAGGATAGCACATCATGACAGAAGTAAATGACACAGTAGTTGCTTACCTGGGGAGCCAGGAAGCAGACAAGAGGAAGAGGAAGAGACAGGATCCTAAATTCCCTTCAAGAGCACACCCCCAATGACTTAAGGACCTCCCATGAGTCCCCTATCCAAAGGTTCTACCATCTCCCAATAGTGCAAATTTGGGGACTAAGACTTCAGCACATCCTTTGAGGAATAGTCAACATATAAGGCCTTTTTAAAGGAATGTCTATCAAAGCTTCAAGACATTGTCACAGAGGCCAAGGTAGGCAGTGATATAGGAAAAGATTAATCTCTTTTTGATACATTCAAAGCCAATGAAATACCACAGTATATGAGAGGAAAAATGAAGCTGACATTTCTGGTTATTTTAAAACAGCCTGAATATGCATCCATTAAAATGTCCTTGCAGCCTGTCCTAAACTTCTCCCATTTCTGTCAGAAGGATGGGGAAATTCCAACATTCTCCTGTGTCACTGACCAAAGACAAACATGTTGACTATGTCAGAACCCTGCATCTCTCCAAGCATTACTCAGTATGCAATACTTTCAGTAAAGAGAGAGTATCAGCCTCACTTATGCTTCTGACAATAACAATATGAACAAATGTAGGTGAAGGTGGAGGCTGAAGGTACCAGTGAGGTCAAGATGGTGAAGTGGGGAAAGAGAAAGAATGATATCCCCTTCGTGAATTTGGCGACAGCTTTTTTCTCTGAGGTATCAGTTTGCATAGAGTCCAGCTTAGTGGACACTATTTATGAATCTAACCCTTGTTAGATCCTATAAAGAGATTCAAATAAAATTCCATAAACCTGTGGAACAGTCTATTTTTATGCATGGAAAACAATTAGGAAACAACAGACAATTTTATCGCCAAACATCAGTTATAATCGAATGATTCAGAATTCCTGATTTGAGTAGTCACAATAAAGGGATTCAGGAGCTGGAATATATAAAGAAGGTATTTCTGGAGAACCTGCCACTTAGACTTGTTTTGGAAATGTAAACTATTTTAATAGGCAGAGTACAAATATCAACACATCAGAAGGAACTTGAAGAAATGTATTGGATCTTGTCCTTACAAAATACTGAAAAGCTGACATCTTTGAAGAATTTTTTAAAAGGTCAATTTACTTTAAACTTTAACTCAATTCTACTTTCCTTCTCCATTAAAAACCTTAATGATACATTTACTTTTATTTTATGCTCTGTTGCCTCTCAGTATGGAGTCTAGATATTTTTCTATAGGAATGGATCTTTAACATAAGAAACAGTAAAGATAAAATTCCCAAATGAAAATTGTCTTCTTCCTCTTCCTGATTCTCTTTCCTTCCTGAGAAGTGTAGTCCAAAAGTCATCAGGTATGTCTGAGTCAGGCATCTACATGTCAGGGCACAGAGGGAATATCTTGATGCAAGGCACTGCAGTCAATGAGGGCAAAGATGGTGTTCTCATTGGTGTCATAGCCCAGGAAAGATGAGGAGGACGTCTAGGAAGAAGAGTGACCTGGTGCAGGTGCTGGCAACTGAATAGTGTTTGTAAGGCTGCCACAATGGAGGGTGGCTCAAAGTGGCCCAGAAGAGAAGGCTGCCCTCATAAGCATGTAAACTAGAAGTCTTTTCAGGGTGCTGGGTGGAATGTCGTGCTGTGCCAGCGCCCATCAACACATCAGCAGTTGTAGAGTTCATCAACATGGAGGTAGTGTGGTGTGGGGTGTTGGAGCCCAAGTGATGGATGAGGAGAGGGTCTGTATGGGAGGACAGCCTGGGGTGGTATTTATCAGAGTCTAAGCAGTTGGTGAAAGCTTACACATAGGTGGGAGGTCCTACAAAGTGTGCCTGTGCCCAAGCAGGATGAATCAGGGCATCCTAGTGTTGAATGCTAAAACCTGAACAAGAGCGCAGAGGGTCTCAACTTGAGGATGCAGTCAATCACAGACTATCAGAATTCAGATGGTGTTAGGCAGGGTCCATTTAGAGAATGAGATATGGTGCCAAGAGATTGGTTACAAGCAGGGAGGTTGATCAAGTAAAAAGCATATTCAGAATAGTAGGAGCCTAGTTTCTTGCTGTTGGAAAAAAGAAGAGTTACAAATGTGGGAAGAAAGAAAATTGGAATGAAATATGTGGTGTAGGATAGCAACTGGAGGTATTGGCATGCAAATATAAATTATATAGAGAGATATACAAAGAGATTAATGTGGTGAAAACATGTGAGTGTATGCAAATACATATATTCCTCACTAGTTCTGTCCATTGAGAGGCCCTGGAAGCAATGATATCCTGAGAACAGTGAGCACATCCAGCTCCCACGTAGTGGTTTCTAAGTATCATTCTTTACTAAAAGGAACCAGGACTCCTTGAAAAAACAGCAGATTTCATAGATCAAGAAGGGAGGTTCTAAAATAAATTTAGAACCTCTTATTACACCAAAAAGCAAGAAAATGTTCAAAAAATGATGGAATTGTATCAAAAGGACACAGAAGACTGAAGTGCTCTCAATAGCCAAGTTACATACAATTTGAGCATCTAAAGCAATGGTAGTAATATATTATACTCTATAGAATTAAATGGAAACCCATGAGTCTGTGTTGATATAAATTAAATGTAAAAATAGTAAATTTGATAAGGAATGGGATACTTACATAGTCTCAAAGCATTTTCCCACTAACTACATGTAAATTACAAAGGGAAAAATAGTAGTGTTATAGTAAACAAGCCTGGATAATATCACCTTAATTAAATGATCAAATTAACATCATCAGTAATGCAACAAATCAAAATCATATGCCACATGAACACAGCATTATTCATGTGCCTGCTCTGTGCCTGCCAAAGAATAGCCTGGATATAATCAGGATGAGCCATCAGACAAGACCAAGTTGATGGAACTGTACAGAATCACAAGCCAGCAATCTTGGAACATGCCAAGGTCATGAGGGCCAAGGAGAGAACCCTAAAGATGGAATGTAGATACAACTAAATGCAGTATGTGATTCAACGCTGAATGTTTTTCCTATAAAGGACATCACTGGGACAACTGCTAAATCTCAGTAGGGATTAGGACAGGATGGTAGAAATGTGCCAATGTTAATTTCTTGATTTGAATGATTATTTTGTTATGTAGAAGAATGCCCTTATTTGTTAAGAATACACGCTAAAGTTTTCAGATGTAGTGGGGCATCCTGTAGACAACTTTCAGATGTTTCAGAAAAACATGAGTCTTACAACTTTTCTGTAAGTTTGAGACAGTTTCAAAATGTAAAAAGATAACAATCAATGGTAAATTAGTCATACCACATGTGTTGAACTGATAAGGGTCTAATTACACAGGTCTTAAGTGGAGTTTTCCTGGTGACTCAGTAGGGAACTACACCAGATGTTGGTGTGGGATGGAAGCCACTGTACTCCCTATTCATCTCCCAGCACATACTACTCCACCCAGATTCGAGGGAATCTATGTGTCTTCACAGCAGAGATGTCTTGTAGGTACAAAGCAACGCTTTCTGGTTCTGATTCATCAGGTAACGTAATGAGTCTAACTTTTTCAATATAAGTTGTTCTATACAGGCTCTTCCTTGTTGAACGTGTGATTTGGGCTCTACTAGTAGGGATCAACCCTGGGTTTGAAAAGTTAGAACCTGGTTTGGCCTTGACCTCTTTGAGAATTCTTCCTTCTCACCTCACTGGTCACCATGAGCATCAAATGAGTGTGTGAAAACTCTATGTGGGTGCCACGTGAACTCGAGTATCAGAATGACCATGTCCTATCATCATAACACAGATATTGCCCTTTTCCCTGCTTTTTGAAGCCTTCTGAACCTACTTCTGGTCCACTGTTCTCAGAAGCCCATTATATTTCCCTGCCTTGACCCACAGGGGTTATCTAAATTCTAACTGCTCAATCAGCAGAGGGAAATGTGTGCTTCATCACATTTACCATGTGCTAAGTCTGTAGGAGCAATTCAAAAGATACCTGAGATAAACTCCTGCCTTCAAAAAGCCTGCATGAGAGTTAAACTGCTAATACTCCTGGTTAGTATTTTCATTTTAAGTGAGGATATGCACAGAGACAATATTTTGGTGCCAAGGCACATCTACTTGAGCTATTAAGCTACGTGACAGATGTGATGAAGCATGGGACAAGGCTGGGAAGAGAAGCTGTACGATAAATGCTGCAGGAGTAGTATCGTTTTCAAACCAAATCTTCCTAACTCTCCCACCCAGCTTCTTCACAATCCCTACCTCATGGAGTTGTTGGAGGATTAAAAGAGTTGCTGCATAGAACTGTGCCCAGTACTTGGTAAGTGATATGAGTGATCACAAAATTAGAAAGCTGTGGCGATAAGGCAGTTCTGAGGAGCAAATGACCCTGCTCTGAGAAGAAACAGAAGATGAGAAAAAGGAGGATGCATTAGAGAAAGAAAAGAATGGAACAAACCAAGTGTTCTACCTCCCATAGGATCTCAAACTTAAAACTTAATATTCTGTGAAATATATTACTTTGCTCATGGCAAAACCCATTCACATGTAAGATGCGTATATGTAAGTTTATTTACGGAAAGAAAATGAGGTTTTGGCTAATGTTGGGGCAGTAACACTTGTTTTGTTGGTTTTAATTATGTGGGCACTAGAAATTACTCACTCGGGCACAGATATCCACAGAATTGTCCAGCTAGGACTGAGAAAGGGGCAGGAGAATACAGAACTGCATGGATGGCATCCAGTCTTATCATATCCCTGATGTCAACTTGGCTGTATCAACATTTTCAGAATTGGTACTATGGCCATCATGTCTATTTAGAATTGTGGGTCTACAGCTGGGTGAGAATGATAGGAGCAACTGAAAGGAGCTGATCATCATCCCCTTGTTAGTGTTTTCCTTCCTGACAGGAATAGGCAGCAGGGTCTGGGAGGTCAGTGTATAAAAACAGCATGGTTGAGAGCACCAGTGCATCCCTATGCCACTCTCACTCTAAATATTTGGCAGGAAATTTCGGCCTCTGAGGCACCGTCCACCAATCCTTTGCTTGCAGTCCCGTCCCCCACAAAAACCAGCTCTCCTCCAAGTAAAGCCAATCATGTGCCAGGCTCCTTTGCCAATAGCACTGAAAGCTCCAAAATGCATTCTCTCTATAGTTATAGGCTGTGGATAATAATCTCAGTATATAAGATGGCATTTATTAATATTAGCTACTTCTATGAAAGTGTAACAACCCTAGTCTAAATAAAGTAATGATAATCACAAATTTTAATAATAGCAGCTAAATCTATTGAGCAGTTGTTTTGTTCTAGACACTGTGTGTTATATTCTCTAATCCTGACAAAGTCTATATACTATATAATATTATTCTAATTTTACAGATAAGAAAACTGAGACTTGAAAAGTTAAATAACTTGCCCAAGTTACATAGCTAGTAAAAGGCAGAACTGGAATTTTCTTTCAGAGGGTCAAAATTTAGAGCCTAAGCCACCATTTTGTTTTATTTTGTTTGTTCTTTTTAGGTATACATGACAGCAGAATGTATTTTGATATATCATACCTAAATCATCATTTGGTGAATTTTAATAATGTGGTATTAGAATGTGCAACAGTATTCAGAAGCAATAGCTTTAAAAATATTCCTGTGATTTTTAACTTGGTTTTGCAAAAAGTTGATTATTTTGCAGTTGCAAAGGTAGTACAAAGGGTTCTCATGCCTCCCACCCAGCTTCCCTTAATGTCATATGTTACATAAACACATTCCATTTACCAAAGATAGAAATTAACATTCATGCAGCACCATCAACTACAGCCTTTATTCAGGTTTCTCCTTTTTTTTCCACTGAGATCTTTTTCTGATTCCTAGATCCAATCCATTTCATTGTTAGTCTCCTCCAATCCACAACAATCTCACACTTCCTTTATTTTTCATGACCTTTACAGTTTGAAGAGTCTTACAGAATTTTGCCTTTTCCTGACACATTACATAACTGGAAACATACAATACGTGGACTTTGGGGTCAGACTTCCTTCACAGGAAAACACATTTAAGAGTCCCTCAATTTGAATTTGTTGGACATTTTTTCATGATTATACCAAAGTTATGAATTTTGGGCGAAAAGAAAGACTGAGAGGAAGTGCCCTTTACATTATATCATATCAGTAGATGGTAGCAACATGATTTATTACTGATGCATTCACTAGGTCATTTGGTTAAAATGATAACTGCCAGGCTTATCCATTATAAAGCTACTATTCCCACCTGTCCATACTCCATTAGCAAGTCACTAAGTCCAAGCTACACTCAAGGTCTGGGAATTGACCTCCATACCTCCTGGAGGAAAGAGTATCAAAGAGTGTAGACAGAAGTTAAATCCACCCCACCAATTCATAATTAGAGGAGTTTGAAGCTGTGCAAATATTCTGTTTCTCTTTAAAGTCTTGCACACAAATGCTAGTATTCAGTGGACCTGCCTGCAGCAATTATTACTCTGGCTTTCTGGTGATAATTTTGTATCTCCCACATGCTCTCTACATTTATTATTTGAAAACTCTCTGTAAGGAAGATTTGTCCATTCTCCCTCATTTGTTTATTCAATCATTTGTATCAAATATATTAAATCAATACATATAAACTAGATGTTATATACTTATAACTAAGGAAACCTTTTGTCTAGAAACAATTTTAAATTTGCAGTAAAGTAGAGTTTCAGTTTCTCTTAATGCTATCATCTTATATTACCATGGTGTGTTTGCCAAAACTAAGACCTTAATAATAGTACATCACTACTGATTAAATTTAATACTATTTGGATTTCAGTTTTCAGTCCGTGTCTTTTTCCTACTAATGTCTCCTGCTGCTCCAGAAGCCAGTCAGGATGCCCTGCTGCATTTCGTTGTCATGTCTCCCCTGACTCTTAGCTGTGAGACAGATTGTCTCTTCTCCATCCACTTGAGGAAGGCTGTGTCATATATTCGTAATACAGTTTGACTTATTTGAAAAGGTCTGAAATTCATCCCAGGATACTCTCGATTTCTTGATTGATTTGCATATGGTGAAGTTCACTCTCTGTGATGCATGGTTTTAGCAAAAGCACAGTGTAGTATCCACTACCACAGTACCATGCAGCTCACCCCTGTTCTTCCCCCACAGCCCATTTCTGGTCAACTTTCCCACTTCCTCAAACCTGTGGCAGCAATTTGTTTTCTCTGTTTATGATTTTGTCCTTTCAAGAATGAAATCTCAGTGGAATCATACAATATTACAGTCTTTGGACTCTGTTTTCTTTCACTTAGAAAAATTCATTTAAGATTTGCTCAGGGGCTGAGGTTGTGGCTCAGTGGTAGAGGGCTCGCCTAGCATGGGTGAGGCACTGGGTTTGATCCTCAGCACCACATAAAAATAATAAACAAGTAAAAATAAAGTATTGTGTCTGCCTACAACGAAAAAATATTTTAAAAAATGATTTGCTCAGACTGTTGCACAAATCAATAGTTCATTTATTTTAATTGAATAATATTCCCTTCTGTGGATGTACCACAGTTTGTTTACCCATTCACCTGATAAAGGACATCTTAATTATTTAACATTTTAAAGATTATTAATAAGGTAAAAAATACAAAACATTTCATGTGTAGACTGTTATGTGAACATAATTTCTTCAATTTACTTGGGCAAATAATTAAGATTATAATTGTTAGTTCAAAAGGCAAGCGTATGTTTTACTTTATAAGGAACTTCATACTTTTCCAAAGTGGCTATATAGTTTTGTATTCCCACCAGCAATGAATGAGAGTTCCTGTTGGTCTGCATCTTTGTTAGCATTTGGCATTGAGAATTTTTAAAAAGACATTTTAATAGGTATGTAGCAGCATATTATTGGTTTGATTTGCAATTCTCCAGGAACTAATGATATTGAGCATTTTTCCTATGCTTAGTGACTATCTTCTTTGGTGAAGTGCATGTTCAAATTTTTTGTCCATTATATTTTTTAGATTATTCTCTTATTACTGAAATTCATTTGCTTACCCGTATTTTTCACAAAGCAAAAATGCTAATTTTGTTAAAGTTTAATTTGTTAACTTTTTCTTTTATGGATTGTGCTTTTGATGTCACTTTGGTGTCACATATAAGCTATTGCAAAATGTAGGTTCATGCAGACTTTTCTCTTATATTTTCTTTAGAGTTTTTGAATTTTAACCCTTTCATTTAGATCTATGATCCATTTCAAGTTAATTTTTTTGTATGGTGTGAGGTAGTTTCACTTTTTACATAAGAATAACCAATTGCTCTTAGACTATATATTTTAAAGGATTAGCTTTTCCTTTTTAATTGCCTTAGCATCTTTTGTTGAAATTCAATTTACGATATGTAAATAGGTATATTTTTCTGTTATCTGTTCCATGATGTATCTCTCTTTAGATTAATTCTTCCCTATCTTCATTACTGTAGCTTTATAACTATATAATTCTTAAAATCAGGCATTAGGAATCCTCCAATTTTGTTCTTCTTTTTAAAAAATTGTCTTTGCTATTCTAGACTTTTGTATTTACATAAAATTTTACACTTTGCTTGTCAATTTCTATTAAAAAAACTTGCTAAGATTTGGATTGATATAGCACTGAATTGACAGATCAATCTTTAGATAATTAACGTCTTAAAAATATCAAGTCTTCTGATCCATGAACAGGATATGTCTGTCTACTTAGTTAGATTTCTTTAATTTCTCTGAAAATAAGGTATTTCTTAAAGATACAATAGCAATAAGTGAGTTAAGATCCACACAAAAAAAGCCAAATTTTAAGAGCCATTAGAGTTTCTAAGGTAGTTTAGAACAATGATATATATATATATATATTGTATACATATTTCAAAATCCTCTCAGGTAAGAGTGGTTTAGTCATTCCTAGATGATTCAGTCACTCAGAGAATATTAATTGCTATCCAGTGCACTGTTTAAAATAAGTAAGGCAAAACATGTGCTTCTAAAGAAACTTTTTTGTTAATGGTAGGAAAAATAAAGGAAACTATGGGGCTGGGGCTCAGCGGTAGAGCACTTGCCTTGCATGCGTGAGGCCCTGGGTTCGATCCTCAGCACCACATACAAAGCAATAAAATAAAGACATTGTGTTCATCTACAACTAAAAAATATTTTAAAAAATAAAAATAAAAAATAAAGGAAACTATGATACTTGAAAGAGCAAGTTTCAATTAAATGGAAAATTCACTTAAAAAGGGTACTTAAAGTGGCCCACAGTGTGCTGGTGTCTCTAAGAGCTTTCCACAAGAAATGTAAACTCTTTTCTCTCAGTCTTTATTAAAAAAAAAAAAGGAAACCCTGGCTATCTTGTATATTTTGGTTTCATAAAGATAAAAGTAAGTTGTTATGTTTATTTTTCTTTCTTACAACAGTAGAAAAATCTTCTTTGACCTTATAGTGCTCATAATTGGAAACTCAATCAACATAAAAAAACAGAGGTTAAGCCTCAGCAAAAGCAAGGTGCTAAGCAACTCAGTGAGACCCTGTCTCTAAATAAATATAAAATAGGGCTGGGGATGTGGCTCAGTGGTTGAGTGCCCCGAGTTCAATCCCTGGTATCCCCCCCCGCAAAAAAATAGAAGTTAAAGAAAAACAATGTAACTGCAGTCATTTTAGATAATTGCTTTATGAGTCATGCATTTTTATGATTCTATGCCAAATGTTCCACTAGGATATTAGAGCTTAGTTATGTATTCAAATTATTCCCCACAATCAAGGCTGAAAAAAATAGGCAGGGCCCCCAGAGCTTATATTAAGTTTTATAGGTCAGACCTATCAGGGTATAGGGGGAAAAAAAATCAATGGAAATTTATTATTAAATATTCCTATTAGCAGCCGGGTGCGGTGGTGCACACCTGTAATCCCAGTACTTTGGGAGGCTGAGACAGAAGAATGGAGAGTTCAAAGCCAGCCTCAGCAACGCCGACACGCTAAGCAACTCAGTGAGACCCTGTCTCTACATAAAACACAAAATAGGGCTAGGGATGTGGCTCAGTGGTCGAGTGCCCCTGAGTTCAATCCCTGGTGCCCCCCCAAAAAAATTCCTATTAGCCCAAATATTAATTTTTTCAAAGTCTGTGTTGGTATATATTATCACTGAGAAAGTTGAAATGAAAGTTGAAAATGAATGGAAGGAGGTAAATAAAATCTGAGCCTATGTAGGATGAGAACTACCATTTAGCATGCATAAATTTTCTGTATTTATTATTGTAAAACATTATCTGGAATCCTGGAAGCCATTGATTTTTTTTTAAACAGTATCTACTCCTTGGTGGCAGAAAATTAATATTTCATTAAGACTTTTGTGGGTTTGTTTTTTGGGTTTTTGTTTATTTATTTTGTAATGATGATTTTGGCCTATTCATTTCTCATTTCATTTTTCCCAGAAAAAAAGAAAAACTATTCCAAATATTAATATTTAATGTCAATATCAACAAAATGTGACTTTTTCAATAGTCAACAACTAATTCCATTTTTATGTCATTATGTTATATTGGATGTTGGACGCCATAGCAGTTAACGTGTTTGGCATGATAAGAGGTGAAACCTCCAAAAGCAAGAATATCAGGATCAGTTATAGATCTTAAAATAGCTTTGTTACTAGCTCCTGAGTTGGGGGTAAATACACAAACACACCAGACAGATGTTTTCAAACAGCTGTTCTGATGCAAGTCATAGTCCTAAATCACGGCCTTTGTTACCGTTTGTTTTCTGTCGATGTGTCTCTACTGGCCACCTCCCTACTTCACTGCATCGTTATTCCAAGAATGACTAGTCTCTCTGCCTTCCTGTCTTTTCTTTGCAGTAACAGATTTATCTTTCTAAAATACATCTTCAACTATGTCACTGACCTTCTTAAAAACACATAGTGGGTCTTTATCACTAAGAGGAAAAAATGAAAAGTGCCTAACTTGGGCCATAGGTGAAAAGACACAGAAGCGAATCAGGCTTCAATCTTAGATGCTTATCTGCTGACTAGTCTCTGAGATGCCTTGGCTGACAGGAAGTTTTCCTTGATAGAGTTCAGAGGGAGGCAATGATGTATTAAGGCACTACCTGAGAAAACAACTGTTTTGCACTCATTTCATCTATAAAGTTTCACTTACTTAACACTGGGTTTGTTTATTTATTCTGTTTTTGTTTTTGTTTTTAAATTTTGGTATTGGGGATTGAATCCAGGGGCACTTACCCACAGAACTACATCCCCAACTCTTTTATTTATATTTTTTTATTTTGAGACAGAGTCTCACTAAGTTGCTTGGGCCTCACTGTTACTGAGGCTGACCTTGAACTTGCAATCCTCCTGCCTCAGTCTCCTGAGTTGCTGGGACTTCAGGCATGTGCCACCACACCCAGCTATTTATTTATTCTTATTTTTGTTTCCTGGTACCAGGGATTAAACCCAGAGGCACTTAACCACTGACCCTCATCACCAGTCCTTTTTAATTTTTTTTAATTTTGAGACTAGGTCTTGCTAAGCTGCTCAGGGCCTTACCAAGTTGCTGAGGCTGGCTTTGAACTCACAATCCTCCTGCCTCAGCTTCCCAAGCCAGAATTACAAGCGCGCACACTGCACCTGACTATTCTTAAAACTTCTCTTTCTATGCTTACTAATTCATTTAATAAATATGTGTGCAGTATCTACTATATGGAAGTCATTGGGTTTACACAGACAAATCCCTTGCATTTGTCTAACTGCATAGTGGCTGAATGACAGCACGAGAAAAGCTAAGGTTAAAGACAGGTTAGACAGAATATAAGGAGGACAGTTGTGGGACTATTGGAATGACTATGTGAGAAAGAAACTAAAAGAAGAAAGATAGGGAAGTTCATCAAAGTGAGTGAAGATGGAGGGGACATATTTATATGACTTTGAGATTTATATGACTTCTGGTCATATAAATTACATTCCTACTGGTGATGTAGAAAATTTAGGGGGAAAACATCAGCAACAGTGAGTGCATGAGGCTCTTAGGGAGCAATACCCTGCAAGACTCCATTTTAAGGAAGCAGCTGAGGAAGAACAGTTTTTGAAGACCAGTTTTGTCAGCCAAGACAGAGATGCTACAGATGCCAGGCCAGCTGGCTCAGACACCAGTGGGTTCTGTTGCTTTTGAAACAGCAAGTGGACTGCAACTTTTTTCTTCTCATAGTGTATCCAGAGATACTCTGAGATATGGGGGTGTCCCTGAGTTTATGCCAGTGCACTGGTTAGCTCACAGTCCCTTTACTTGAAAAATGGGAAAGTGGAAGATGGAAACTCCAGGGTATTTTCTCTTGATGCAACAATATTCAAAGGTGTTGGCCTTTTGTGACACAGTCCCATGTGTAATACTAAGATTTGGGTTGATGTCTAGAGATGACCAGCTTCTTTGGAGAGTACCCAGAACTTTGGTATTAGTTAACCTAGCAAAAAGTATGTATAGTAACAGAAAAAAATAAATTATCATTTATATCCAATAAACAATATTTTAATTACCAAAGCTCTTTTTGATGGCCATTTCAAATTTTGATAAATCCTACAGAGGCTTCTATATTTAAAATACCTTTTACACTGGATTTTATTTTTCTTTGACTACTTGAAAGTTCTTTTTAAATAAAAAATTATTTTTCCATAAACATATAATAATTGATGTAGTGATAATGAGGTTACCAAGCTTGTGTATTTAGTAACTAATGTTAGAACTTAAGAAAACTATATTGGCAACTAGCTTAACAATTGAAATTATTCTGCTGTCTTTTGTATGCTAATAATAATTTAGTGCTGTCATTTAATTTAAAAGAATCATCATTTATCTGTTTGTTCTATTTCAAGTTAGAGTGGGGCTTGGTTTTATTCATAGCGGGGGAACAGTGTTGGTTTTCCAGGCATAGGAAAAAGCATCTTGGGTTGTGGCTCTGATTTCTGAGTTGGAGGCTCTGCCCTTTGGTTCTGAATTCCACCATTGGAGTCATCCTTCCTTTCTCCTGAAGTAGCATGTGTTTGCAGTTGAGGAGTTTTATCAACCTGTTTCCTGTGTATGGAATTTTGGGAGTCCAATAATCTTTCAGTTTGTCTTTCTGTCAAAGGTGGCAGCATTTTTCTGGTGAAAAATTCCCTGGAAACCTGTGGTTCTCCCATGTACGTTATGAGGGTTTATCTATTTGATAAAATACCCTAGATAATATGTTTTATATCTTTGGCTTCTTCTCAGATAGCTGAGTTGATCTGGGAGTCACACACCTAATCTTTTCAAGGAGTACTCTGTATAACTTCACATTGTGATATTTTGTTCTCTTCAAGCCAGTAGCAAAAGATCGTCCAGCCACACCCATAGCTTTGTCACCAGAGTATGCTTTCCTGACAGTGAATTCTATTTTAGCATGTTTAGCAGTTTGGATAGGGTAGGAATTTCCCACATCATCATGCCTTGTTTCCTTTTCACTTAGCAGTTCTGCCCTCAGCTTACCTCTGTCGTCTCACATTTTACTATATGAAGCAAGAAGAAACCAGGTTGCACCTTCAGCGCTTCCCTTGGAAATCTCAGCTAAAAGTCCAAGTTAATTGTTTCCAAGTTTTGCTTTCTGCATAACTGCAGGGCACTATTCAGCTAAGTTTTCTATCATATAACAAAGATTCCCTTTCCTTCAGTTTTCAATAATATGTTTCTCATCTTCATCTGGGCCCTCACCAATAGCAACTATAACATCCTTATTTCTGCTGAAATCATGACGGCTTAGGTATTCTCTAAGATGACATATATTTTTCTACCATACTTTTCATTTCTTTCTGTGTAGAATCATTAGCATTTATGTTTTGATTAATATTTCATTCAAAGTTTTTCCTATTATGTACCTGCAAATTCTTCTAGCCTTTACCATTGCCCAATACTAAGGCCTCTTCCACAATTTTAGGTTTTTTGTTACAGCAACATCTCACTCCCATCATCAAAGTATGTGTTCTTTTCCTATTGATGCTGTAACAAATTACCAAAAACTTAGTGGCTTAAAACAACATGAATTTATCATCTTACTATTCTGTGGTCAGAAGTTTCACTGGGCTAAAGTCAACATGTATAATAGTCTGGTTTTTCTCTGGTGGATCAGGGAAGAATCTGTTTTCTTTTTTTTCCAGCAGCCAGAGGCCTCTCACACACATTGTGTCATGACTTTTTCCTCCATCTTCAGAGGCAGAAGCATAATGTCTTCAAATCAATCAAACAATAGTTCTCTTCTCTTCTCCTCTCCCCTCCCTCCTCTCTTCTCCTCCCTCCTCTTCCCTCCCTCTCCTCCTTCTCCCCCTCCTCTTCCTCCCTTTCCTCCTTCTCCCCCTCCTTCCCCCTCCCTCCTCCTTCTCTCATACTCCTGACTACTTCTCATAAGAATTCTTGTTTTAGGGCAGTTCTCCAGGTAGCCTTGGACCAATCTCGTTCTCCCCCTTTCTTGCTTGTAGTTCTCACAAATAACTGTAGAATATACTGCAAAGACCATACATTGAGATAAGGAGGTACTAACCAGAACATCTAAAGCTCTGTTCCTACCCCTCCTAGAACTGGATTTTCTTCAACACTTTATGCCAGTGATTCCTGCCCTCTCCCAAGTATAAAACCCACAATAAACTGCTTCCTGAGGTCCCTTAGCTGCAGTAAGAATGGGGAACATATATATGAGCCACCACCTATCCTGGACAGCTTTTCTAAGACTTGGAGGACCAGTTCATCGAGAATGGTAGGCTTCTGTTATTCCTTGTTGCCCATCTGTAAGCAATAAATCCACTTCATGTGGCTTGCTCTGTAAGTACTCTGTTTCACCGGACTTGAACAAATAATAAAACATTAATCTCAAAATACAGTTCAGACTCTTCTTCCCTGTTAGCACAGTGATGACATATACTACCCCCCATGTCATAGGAATCCTTCCTTGGGATTGGTCACCAGTGTACATATGGTGAGCCTGTTTTGCATTTGTGATTACATAGGACCTACCAACATAAACTACTTATCTCAAAATCCTTAATTTTCCTCTTGCAAAGTCCACTTTGCTGTCTAAGATAACATATCCACAGATTATGGGTGGCCATTTTTCTGCCTGTCCACAAGGTAAGTTGGTGGACAAGATTATTGATTTGTGACTTTCTCTTTTATAATATGTTCATTTGTGCTATAAAGTTTCTTCACTGTATAACATTAATTGTCTACCACAAATTTTGGTATTCTGTATTTATGTTCTCATTGAGTTCATTTCCTCTTTGACCCTTGTAGTGTTTATATAGCAAGTTTTTTTCCAAGTTTTTGAAGAGATTTCCATTATGTATCTCTTATTGGATACTTGTCTGATTGCACTGTAATCAGAGAACATACTCTTGTCTGATATCAATTCCTTTCAATTAGCTTTGTTGTAGCCAATGATATTGTATATCTTGATATATGCTTCTTGGGCATATGCAAAGAAGTCTGCTATTATCGGGTAGATTGTTCTAGAAATGTCAGTTATCCTGTTAGTTGATAGTATTATTCAGTTCTTTATATCCTTGCATATTTTCTGCTTTGTTGTTCTGTCATTTTTTTTCAGAGAGAAGTGTTGAAGTTTTCTACTACAATTGTAGATCTGTCTATTTCTCTTTTCAGTTCTATTAGATTTTGCTTCACATATTTGGCAGCTCTGTTGCTTGGTGCATATATATTTAGTGTAGCTATGTCTTATTGGTGGATTGGTACTTTATATAATAAGTCTCTTTCTCTATCTCTCTTCCTCCTTCTTTCTCTCCCTCATAATTTTCTTTGCTCTGAAATCTAATTTACATGATATCAATATAGCCACTCCCACTTTCTTATGACTCATATTTGCAAGACACTTTTCCACCCTTTAACTTTTGCCCTGACTATATTATATTTCAAGTGAGTTTCTTATAGACAGTATATAGTTGTCATAATTTCTGATTTACTCTGCCAATCTGACTTTTAATTTGTGCATTTAGACTATATTTAATTATTGATATGTTAGGGTTTAAATCTGTGATTTAAATTTTTGTTTTATGTTTTCCCTCTCTGTTTTTCTTTTTTCTTTATTTCCCCCTTTTCTTATCTTCCTGTGGGTTGCTTGAGAATATTTTACACTTAACAGTTTGATTATGCATTAATTCTATGTCTTCATATACGTTGTTTAATGTTTTCTCCTGGCATTATATTATACATACATACATAATTTACCACTGTCCAATGGGTAATTTTACCAATTGAAATAGAGTACACAAACTTTATCTCATTTTATGCCTCTTTGGCCTCCACTGTTTATAACGTAGTTTTAAGTATTTCCTTTACATGTAAGTATAACCAATTATTAAACATCATATTTTTGTCTCCACTAACAAATATAATTTATAGAACTCAAGAAAAGAGTTAAAGCTTAAGATGTATTTTTTATTATGTTCTTCCTTCCTTCCTTATGCTCTAAGACTCTTTCTTATGTTGTTTCTTTTATGTGTAGAAAATTTCATTTAACTTTTCTTTTGAGGAAGATCTAATGGCAGTGAATTCTTATCTTTCCTTCCTCTGAAAATGTCTTGATTATTCCTTAATTCCTGAAGGGTATTTTCACTAGATATAGAATGCTGAATTAATTAACTGTTCTTTTTTATCACAACTTTTAAAATGTTGTACTTCTTCCTTTGGGCCTACATAGTTTCTGATAAGAAATACATTACCATTCAAATTATTTTCCCCTATAAGTACAATGTAGATTCTCTCTTGGTTTTAAAGATGTTTCTGTCTTTAGTTTTCAGATGTTTGACATAATAAGTCTTAGTGTGGGTTTTTATGTCTGTTCATTTATTCTGTTTGGGTTTTAATTTTTGAATCTATAATTTTGATTCTTTCTTCCCTTTAAGTTCTTTCTGCTTCTTTATATGATGGATGGTTTTTTGTTTTGTTTTGTTTTGTCTTTATTGAACATGGACATTTGGGATATGATGTTATGATAGTCTATATCTTACTTAAATCTCTGTCTTAGCAGACTTCCACTGACACCAGTCTGAGGAGGAAGGGGGATATGCCACTTCATTTTGCCAAGTGGGAGTAAAAGTCCTGGTTTCTCACTTGGCCTCTGTGGACTTGAAAGTGGGGGACTTCCTATTTGTTATAGGCATGACTGGAAGTTACTGCTCCTACTAGCACTCCACTAATATCTTCTTGTTTGAAAAGAGTAAACATGCCTCATTACAGTTCCTCACATGGTCTCCATTAACACTGTAGTAAAGACTATGGCCCTGTTATTGCCTGGCAAAAATAAAAGCCTTGGCTATCTACTCAGCTTTCTCTGACACCACTGAAGGAGGTGGTGATGGTGGTAATTGAGGAAACTTGCTACAGAATGGCAGGAGTAGAAGTCTGGGCTCCTCAATTAGCTTTTGCTAGTCTAAGTGTGGGCATACTGTAGTTTTCTCTGTGGTGTTTGGCTGGAGTAGAGCAGTTATTGTATACAGGCTTTCTGTCTTGCTCAGCTGCCCCATTTATCTTCATTTAACTGAAGATTACAGGATTTGGGGAAACGTTTTTGTCTGTGCCCCTTAGCATTTCTAGGTCATAATCTTTTTCAATTCCAAGTCTAGGATATATGAGGCAAAAATAAAACCAAGGGAATTAATCAGCATGAGAATTGATCAGTCCTGAGGGCTCTATTAGTCTGCTTCCATCTCTCCAACTTTCAGAGTCTTCTTATGTTTGTTTTCTATATAATGTCCAGAAGACTTGTCTTATACTTGCAAGGAAGAACAGGGAAAAGTGGATCTACTCCTTCTTCTCAGAAATGAAATTTCTTACTGTTATGGTTTGGATATGAGGTGTCCTCAAAAGCTCATGTGTGAGATAATGCAGAAAGCTTAGAGGTAAAATAATTGGGTTATAAAAGGCTTAACCCAATCAGTGAATTAATCCTCTAACAGGGATTAACTGAGTGGTAACTGAAGATAGGTATGGTGCAGCTGGAGAAGGTGGGTCATTGGGACCATGCCTTTGGGGTATATATTTTATATCTGGCCTGCCTCACCTTGAGCCCCGAGGAATTGTGCTGGCTCTCTATGGACTAAGACCTCTGAAACCTTGAGCCCCCAAATAAACTTTTCCTCCTCTAAAGTTGTTCTTGTCAGGTCTTTTAGTCACGGAAGAAAAAAAAAAAAAAAAAAAGCTAACTAAAATAATTACTGACCCTTTTAGTTTAAAAAATTGAACTTTTAACTACATGTAGCTACTCAAATCTAATAACTAGGCTTGACCTAAAAGTACTAACAATTAGAATGGTCTCCAAATACATACTGATCAAGTCTCCATGAAATAAAGTCCAAATGTCAGCAAAACCACTTTAAAAACCTATGCCTTCAATTAGTTTCATAGGGTCATAGTGCCCCACTCCAATTTAAACAGACATCTGAGAATTATCAGATAATTGAAGAAAGCCTTAAGCTTGAAAAACAGACCTCAAACACCTTGGAAGAAATTCAGCTCAAACCATTATGAACATCTCTCAGAGATAAAAGTATTATGTATGACGCATGAAATTATGCTATAACAAAAGCAACATTAGGAGAAAACTAACTCTTGGAAATTATAGGAGCAGAAAGTGCAATAAGAAATTTATGGGATAAAATTAAGAATATGGAAGAAAGAGGTTTAGAATTAGAGATCATAAAAGGTATTCAAAATCTGAGTAGATTGGGTTCTAGTAAAAGAAAGAAAGGAGAGAGTATTCCCAAAGAAACAACTCAAGAGAATTGCCCAGACAAAATAATACATGTTTTTTTTTTTTATTTGAACAGGCCTGTTATGTTTTTGGCAAAATATTACAGAGGATTCATTCCAAATTAAGAAGCATCATTATAAAATTTCAAACTCTACATGAAAAACATCCAGAAAGCTTTTAAAAGGCAGGGGGGAAACTGGTTACAAGCAGTAATTAGCTATTAAAATAGCACTGCATCTTTCAATAGCAAAACTAGAGCTAGCAATACATAGAGCAATTGTTTCAAATTTTTGAAGGAAAATAATTTGTAACCTGGAATTTAATATCTAATATAAATAAAATTATAAGGGTAATAGTAGCTATTACAACAAATACAACACTAACTGTAGGTGCTTGATGTGGAGAGTGATGGCAGAAAATGGGAGAGCAGTGACTGGGATTGGGGGTCTATGATGACTTCATGGCTGTGGTGTGCCTGCTGCCTGGGAATGTTTCTGTGCAAGAGCACAGGATACCTAGCTGCTATGGTAATGCTCTGCCTGAGGAGGCTCTGTGCAACAGTCAGATCAGCTTCCACCTTGATCTCAGGCACATAGCTCCTGGGGATAGAGGAGTTCTCATGCTAGACAACCACAATTGTTTCACCAGCTCTGCTACTCCTGAGCCTGCCTGCTTAACAGTAACTGGAAGCAATGGGCCTCTTTGAGTACTACACAAAGCTCCTAACATTGCACATTGCAACTGTGGAAAAGCTACATAGATGTTTCTAGTTTTCTAACTTTCCTGGGTACAAAAAATAATGCTTACATAGTCTTTAACCTGATAATGAGACATATATAAATAAAGATTGCTAGCATGACTCTTTACATCTGGTTCTCCATCTGAGAGCAGCACCCCACCTGATCTAGCAATTTATCTTCATGTGTGTGTGTGTGTGTGTGTGTGTGTGTGTGTGTGTGTATGTGTGTGTGTCTTTCTTTTCTAATTCCCCATCACCCCTTACCAGTATTGCAAGTTTGGCCATGCTGGTTGCAGCATCTTAATAAAATAAAAGTTTACATCCTGTTCATATAACAGGACAATTCTGGCTGGTAGGTGGCCTTGAACTTGTTGATTCAAAGACAGCCTCCTAAAATGTTATGGTCTTGCCCTTCTCTAAGAATTTGGGGTCCTCAGCCTTTGGTTTGCAAATGGGAAAAAGGGAGAATGGAGGAGACATGCAGACTTATTAGGTTCATTGATCTGTAAGTAACAGACATTGACCCCTTCATATGCCACTGGTGCTATCTCCTACAAGCAAAGAATCAGGAAACCATAGATCCCACAGGGCCATTAGCTTTCTATCAGCAACTCTTCTCAATCACAGGAAGAGCACAAATTGCTGGTGGCAACCAGCCATTTCTGCCACATCAATCTAAATGTCAATTAGGTAAATGTGAAAGAACAAAAAAATTTTTAGACATGTGAGGTCTCCAATAACTTTTCTTTTATATACTCCTCATTAGAGAGCTCTCTGAAGATATTTCTACCAAAATAAACAGGGATGCAATGTGGAAGAGAGGTGCAAAACTGCTGTGAGGTCTGAGAATAAATTGATGTCATGGAAAGTAGAGCAGAAAAACAGAAATAAGATCAGTCAGTGTACAGTCTCATCATCCAAGCCACTGTATCAGGCCTTAGCTGAAACAATCCTGGTTTTGATATTTTTAGCTACATGAATAAAATAACTTCCTTCAAATATTTAGGCAGGTTTGAGTTGGATTCTCAGCCTCAAACAATAAAATAAAACCTAACATCAGTGACTTAAGGTTATTTGGATAAGTTGCCTCCTGTTCACTTACTCTGCATTACTGTTTTTGACTGACTATGGATCTCTTCAAGCCAGGTTCACTATCAGTCACTAAACAATCACCCACTGACATTTAGGCTTTAGGATGGCATGCAATTTTATTTAACTGTAGAAATTTCTGATTTTCTCTCCTTAAGTTATATTTGTAAGCAGAGAAAAGTTGTAGGCTAAAAGAATAAATATTTTAAGAATATCTACAGATTGTCAAATTGACCTCCAGGAAGGTAACAGTCACAGTCATTTATAAGAGGATGTTTTAATGTAGAAGAATTGGGTGTAGTTGTAGTTGTTGCTTAAATATTAGCAGAATTTAAACATTCTGATAGGCTTTTAAGATTTAGCCAATAGAGAAGGATATATTTAAAATACTAAATAAGGAAGAAATGGTGCCTTCTAAGATAGCTCAGATGGTCAGATGCCCTGCCTTTCACTCATGATATATGGTGTAAGGTTGAAACAAGAGTCTAGACTATGGCTGTCTGGGTTCATACTCTAGCTCTGTCACTTATAAACAATGAGGACTCAGCAAGTCTTCTAGTCTCACCAGGCCTCAATCTTCTTAGCTATGAGATAGGGGTAAAAATAGTACCCCATAAAATCCTTATGAAGATTAAATGAATAATATATGCAAGAGCTTTAAGAACAACAGTTGGCATCTCTAAGTACTTAATAAATACTATCTGGCATAACATTATAATTCAAAATTAAATTCATCTTAAAATGAAAAAAGCAAGAAATGAATAATGAAAAAAAATATTCTAGACCTGGAGAAGACAGAAAGAAAATTTGGAATATGGGTGGCAAAATTATCCTTATGCAGATCCTTAAGGCAGACTCTCCCTATTCAAGAGTAGCAGGAATGGAGTTGAAGATGTATATAGATAAACTGAAGTCTCAAGATTAAGAAAATTGAATAAATATCAAATTATGAGTTTCCTACAGGGAAGAAAGCTTCCTACTGGCTATAAGAGTAATGAGTGATGGTAAAGAAGCTTAAAAGGAAAAGTTACAGAATGATCTCCCAGAGCAACACAAGAATGAGGAGATCAAGTCCACAGAAAAGGATTGCCAAGCCATACTCAGCTGAGTTTGAAGATTATAGACAGTTGTAATTTTTGTCCAGCTGGACAAAAGCCCAGAAGATAGGCAAAAATGAAAACAGTGCTTTGGGTAGTTCCACTGTCAAGAAATTTTAAGAAAGCTTGGCAGAAGGACAAGGCACGGAGGATGATGAGGTTTCTGTCAGAAGAACAACTGACATAATGCATGCTGGTGTCTAGGTAGATAGATAAGAAGGTAACACCAAATAAGAGAGATGGGTTAAGGGCCTGGATGTTGGGAACTCTAAAAGTTAGAGGCACAAAGGGAGAAAGACACATGAAAATTTGAGTTGGTGACATGAAGAAAAAGAAAAATGGTGAAGAACAAAATGGAAAGAAAGTCCTGGGACACATTAAAATTCAAGGATTGGCCAGACGCAGATCCACAGAGAGAGGGAGAGAGAGAGAGAGAGAGAGAGAGAGAGAGATGAGAGATGAGATGAGAGATGAGAGAATTGCAAGAATAAAATGGCCAGCAGTATGAAGATAGAGCCCTGGATCTGGCAATTAGTAGAGTATTAGCAATTGAAAGAACAGCAACTTATGCAGGATGATGGAGTGGAACCCATAGGTTTTGATTACAGAAACAGCTGGTGGAAACTATTGGTTCAAGAAGTCCCTATGGCAAAGAGTAAAAGAATGGAGATGTAGTTATATTGGAAGACAGATAGTTCTAAGGTAGAGATTTGTTTTAGGGAAAGGTAGAAATTAGAATACTGGTACCTGAAGAGGGGAAAAGTAGTAAAGATGCCCAGGTCAAAAAGACAAAGGCAAAGGGGCTTGATGAATGAGCAAGAACTCTGCAGAAGCGAGAGGGAAGGAGAACAGTCACCAGTGGATGATGGGCCTCAGAGAAGATACCTGTCCTGAGACAGGAGAAAAAGACTCTACATAGAAGTTTGAAGGGAAAGAAAAGTAAGTTGAAGTACTGACATTTTTCTCTACTCTCCCAGAACACAGACTCATAGTATGTGCTAAATAAATACTATACTTTTTGTAATACATATTTTTATGAGCCTTGGAAAGGGCATCATAGAAAATAGTGGCAAAATCATGTGGGGAAAAAGGATTGAATTTCTGAGTTAAGAGTTTCTAAAACACATGCCTAGGGTGTAGCTCAGTGGTAGAGTACCTGTTTGCACGCACAAGGCTCTAGTTAAACCCCAGCACCAAACAACAACAAAGAGCTTCTGAAACACCTTGTGAAAATAATGATGTGTTGAGTTTATTAGTATTCTTTTGAGGACTGGTATTAACCACATGATTTTGTGTTGGAATAGAATAAATTTATTTATCCACTCTTTGGCAAATCATTACATAATTTTTATGTTTCCTCTCATGCAATATAAATACTAATATGTTATCATAATTTACATGTCACACAGACTACCAAAATATATAAAATAAGGTGTTATAAATATATCTCATTCAAGCAGGGCTAGCAATTACTGTTAGTTTCCTAGTAATTTACAAAAAAAAAAAAGGTTATTAGAATCCATATATTTTGTGTCTCAGTGGATTGCCAAGTAATCAAGTATGCCACTTCAAAATATCTTAAGATCAGAATTATTTTCATGTTTGAACCTGGGTGAAAACAGAATAATGGCAAGATAGAAAATTTCGTAGCAACAGCTTTTGACCCACTAAAATGAAGTCAGCAAGCTTTGCCTAGAAAGATGCAGGTACTAGATATTTTAGCCTTAGTCAGCTCTGAGCAGGTATCTGTCACAACTGCCCAACTCAACTGTCATAGCATTAAAACATCATAAGCAATATTAAACATGTCTGGTTATGCTCCAATAAACCTTTATTTCAGAACAGGCAGAAGTCAGGTGGACTTGAAACAAGAGCATATTCCACAATCACTTCATTTTTTTTTTAATATAGATACACCCTTAGATTCAAACCACACGAAGTCCAGCTTAACATCCAAACCAAAGACCTAAGGTATGACTTTATTTCATAATTTAATGTGTAATTACTGATTCCTGTAGCGAGGCTCTATGGTAAAAGAAGCATCCTGTATAAGCTTTTTTATTATAGTACTGGGAGTGGGAGCTCTGAAAACAAAGTGGTGTTTCCTTCATTGACAGGATGCCAGATTTCCTGTTTAAATATGCCTATGAATTATTACATTGAATTTTTAAAGTTTTAAGTGGGTTTGCATTATAAAATATATCTTTCAACACTTGGTTATAAGTACACTTTCTTTATACACTCATTTTGATAATAAACCAAGTTGCATTATTAGCAATTTCAAAATTAAAACTGCCAAGTACTGTGGCAGTAGCATTATTAACACCAGTTGTGGCAATCTATCAAACTTCTACAATTACCAGAACTCTTCTTTTCATTTTTTAGCTTAATTCTTGGGGTGCAGGAACTGGAAACAAATGATAAGGTATACAGCTCAACAGACATGTAGCAACCAGGAAAAGTGGTGTTTTTGAAAGCTCTAAATCTGGCTGATTTCCTCCAGAGGAGCACAAAGTTATTTGGGAGGAGAGAACACTTCACCACGCCTTTACTTGTGTCAGAGTAGACCTCATGTTTAGGGCTTAAAGTTTGAGCTAAACTATCTTGTTTAATAAATAAACACACTTTGTCTGGGTCTCCTAGTAAGACTCTGAGGAACAAGAAACTAAAACAAGATCTTGAGGAAAGTGGGGAGGGAGTATGAGAAAGGTGATCTGAAGTCACCTGAGGTCTAACAAGAAAAGGGACCAGTGAGAAATTTGCTATGCTGTGATTGGTAAGGAATGTTAAGAAAAGAATATATGTAATGTTGAATTGTAAAATGTTTCTGCATAGTGTTGTAATCTCACCACGATATTTTCAAGCTTATAATAGATATCAATCAAACATAATGGTCTTTGAGCAGTGAAGGGAATGGTATCCATGTCCATCCAAGGAATGAGTGGTAGGGAGATAGAGAGGAGAACAGCAGGAGAAACAAAATGAGAGTCAACAAGAGTCAGGAAGTTGGAGGCCAGAACACAGACCAGGTGGTGTCTGGGAGAACTGCTTCTCCTCCAGCTTCACTGGCAACACCTTCTTGGTCTCATCTGTGCTGGATCCAACTCATTTTCTAAACTCTAAACAATAGTTGGGTACCACAATTCAGTCCTCAAACCTCTTTTCTTCTCTGCTTATAGTCATTTCCTAGACCAGGGATTTTCAAAATGTGGGCTGCAACCCACTGATGTAATGTAAAGTCAATTTAGAAGAACATGACCAGTACTTTTAGTGAAATAAAATAAAATTGAAAAATGTAAGTACAATATGTGGTGTCAGTTTTGGTTCTTGAAATTTTTAATCACTTGTGTGTGTGTGTGTGTTTACCATGTCATAATGTGACATGAATTTCCTTCTGTGGCTTGTGGTCCAAAAAGTTCAATAAGCACTGCCTTAGGTGACCTCATTCAGTGGTACACTTCTAAATACCACCCCTATGCTAATGATTCATAAATATAAATTTACACCTTCCATAGAACTGATTGTCAAACTCTAGATTCATCTATCCAGCTGCTTAGCTGATATTTGGATTTGGATATTCATGAGATATTTCAAACTTGCATGACCAAATCTGAACAGCTCCTGCCCTCACATGTGCCTTATCTACTCCTCTTTCAAAAGTCTTCCCCATCTCAGAATATGGCAATTTTATTTTTCTGGTTTCTCACATCAAAAAAAAAATTACAGTCATCCTTAACTTTTCTATCTCTGTGATACTCCATATTCAATGAACCATCAAATCTATCTAATTCAAATGGCTGCATGCATCAAAAATCTGATACTTTTTGTCACCTCCACAGCCACTACTCAGGTTTGCCTTGGTATCTTACCCAGCTTATGTTAACAACCTCCTTCTTCCCTGGCCTTTCTTCAGGCTGCTTTCAAAAGAGCAGCTAAAGTGACCTACCAAATATAAATCAGATCACATTTCCCCTTTAACTTTAGTTTCCAATTTAGGCTTCCCAATCTCATGCAAATAAAATCCAAGTCCTTACAGTGCCTTAAGGTCCTACATGAATTTATGTATACCACCACTCCTCTCCAGACTGATCACCTACCACTCACCTGTTGCTTTCTCTTTTCCAGAAACTGCCTTCTTCCAGTATTTGAACTTACCATCCAGTTCCTACCTGAGAGCCCTGGCACATGCTACTCACATGCTTCACATGTTCTTACACCCAGTACCTGCTGGTGATTCCACCACTGCTTTCAGGCCTCTATTCCAATGTCACCTTCCTAGAAGAGCCTTCCTGTACTCACTAGCTCTCCTTCTCTACTTTGTTTCCTCTATAGAACATATAACATACATACCAGAAGGCTTAGATTTTCAAAGATGTGTTAGTAATTAAAAGAGTGAACATGGCTCAGGAGGCTGAGACAGGAGGATCATGAAGCCAGCCACAGCAAAAGCGAGGTGCTAAGCAACTCAGTGAGACCCTGTCTCTAAATAAAATATAAAATAGAGCTGGGGATGTGGCTCAGTGGTCAAGTGCCCCTGATTTCAACCCCCGGTACTGAAAAAAAAAAAAAAGTGTGAACAATATGAGATGTTTGTAGAGGACAATTTCCAGGAAATCAAAGATGCTCTACATATGGTAGGGTTCACTAGAGAATAAAAACATTAACAAGTGAGTAAAGACAAAAGCCAGAAAAATAAAAATGCTAAAATTTGAAAAAGGTGGTAGAGACTTAAAACAAAAAAACTTAAAGTTTGAAAGGAAATAAAACCTGAACCTGCAAAAATAAATAAATGTAACAAAATAGCTACAAGGATTAGACTTGAGAGTACCAAAAATACCCAAAAAACAAAAACAAAAAAACACTTTTTATTACAAAATACTCCATTAAATAGTTGATTTACAAAATAAAAATCTATATCTGATATAAAAGACTTAAATTTTAAAATATTCTCTCAATGTGATAAATGTTTATGAAGCAGAAAAAATTGGTTCAAAATTAACCAAAACAAAGGAATTACATAAGAAAAACATGTTAAAGAAAAGATAGGGGGGAAAAGAATGCAAAATTTGAAGGTTAGAAATATAGGTAAAGGAAGAAACTGTCAGGAGTGAGGTCCAAGGAAAGCCCTGCCCCCTAGAGGGGTAGGTCTTTTGCTGGATCAATGGGAGCAGAAGCCGGGGTCTCTCTCTGACTCATTTCATGTCTTCGGTGTATAATTTATACTACCCCCAAATGAATATGCAGAGTGAACCGATTCCATTGAAACTTCAGTTACCTCCATGGTTAAGACTTGAAGCTCAGGACCCTCAAAACCCCATCTGCAGCAGAATGGCCAGGTCTGCCTTCCTCATCTTCCCAATACAAACCCTCCTGTTGAGAGTCCTTAATCCCCCAGTGCATTCCCACAACCATGCCCTGCATATATCGCCTTCCTTGTCTGGAAGAGACCCCTCATCTTTATAGCCATTTCCTAAAGAACTTGTGTGTCAGCTGCCTACAGTAGCCATATGGCTATGGCCGTTTACATGGCTACAGAATTCTAGTTACCTTGAATCTGAGGCACCTGCTCCTGTTCAGGGGTATCTTTTGCATCAGAGTATACTTTTTACTACCTGTTCCTCTCTGTTTCTTAACCACTCCAGCACTCTTACTTCACTATCCTCTCAAGTCCTAAAGCTTTGGCATGCACATCCTCTGGGAATCCATCAGAGATGCAAATCCCAGCTGACTTGTGCGGCACTCCCACTGGACTATAGACTCTGGGAGAGCAGGGACACTGGTGCATTTTACCACTGTATCCGCAGTTACATCATTGCCTGCCACACAAGTGCTCAAATATTTACTGAACAAATAAATGAGTACAAAGTTAATAATCAACAAAGAAATAGAATGGATTATTCATGAGAAGATAAGAAATAGAAATAGAAGAATATTATTTATTAGTCCAAATTTTCAAAATTCCACTAAATGCCTTGGAATTTTTTTCCCTAAGAAGCTATTAAGTAATAGAAATAAGTGTCAAAAACTATGACAGGATACTAAAGGGAGACAGTGAATAAAAAAAGGAAGAGAGGCAAGGGAGATTTGGATGACTGGGGGGAAGAGTACATGGGATAAGAGAGACAAAGAAATGAAATGGGTTTGGTCAAACTGGATAATAAAAGAGAATGGAGCCAGGGGAGAGACAATAGCCAGAAAGTGGAGGCAAGGAGCTCTTAAGAACAGGAAATGCTCAAATATTATCAAAAGCAAACCCACAATGCCTTTCTGCACTTTCAGCACCTCCAGCTACTAAGTTACAGTAAAATCCAGAAGTAGGGCAGAAGATCAGCTCTGCGTGGGAGTTTCAAACCACGTCAGCTCCAGGCCAGGGGGACTGCCCCAGGGGATAGCCAGGGACCTGTCCAGGGTTTGACAATTTCATCTGAGGTGGTCAGGGACACAGTCCCCAGGGCAGGAAGAGGCTAGAGCCCACAGTCTTAACCTTAGGGTTAAGAATATTGTACAGGTAGCAGCCTCATGATTCTATAGCTTTGAATATGACTTAAGCCTTGAAGGATGGGAATGAGGCAGATGAGTAAAGAGGGAAGGGGAAGGTATTTTAAAAGGGGAAACACTCTGAAGACTATAAGGCAGCAACTATTGAGCAAGTGAGTGTATGTGAGTGTGTGTATGTCCAAGGAGGATGGAGGAGCAATAAGGCATCCTATTTCTTTTGGGAAATAAAAGGAGACAAGGCTGGAGACAGACTTTTTGTTTTAATCTCTAGCCTGCGTTGGTCTGATATTTCACATGGAGCTGATCTACCACATTACAGTATCATTTTAAGACTAGAGAATCTTAAAGAACCTCCAGTTCTTCATAAAATAGGACCAGTGAATTTATGTGACTTAATCAAGGAAGTATGAAAATAAAAACTGCAACACATTTTCTTTTGTTAAATTCTAAATAAGTTTAAAGAAACTGTTTATTATTAGAACACTTCTAAGAAGTGCAAGCCCCTCCTTCCTTTTCTCCCTCCCTTCTTTCCTCTTTCCATTACTACTTACTAAATATCAACTGTATGCCCAGAACATGGTAAACGAACATAATTGGCATGATTCTTATCTTCATGGTGAAAGGTGAGAGGCTGGAGTGGAGCCTTGGGGAGAGCCAACTGCCTTGCTCAGCTTCAGTTAACTAGATAATTTCTTTTCATGCAAGAAGCTCAGCAATTTGTTTTCAGCTTTCATCTCTGTCTTTTCAGTTTATTAGATAACTTTCCATAAAAATAGCTAAGTTTAACAAGAATTAAAATAACACAAATAATTTACAGATTAGCAAACATAGTGACGAAACCTGTGAGAAAGGTTCAGACTATACTAATTAAAGAAATGCAGTGTGTATGTTTTTACGTATGTACAAATACACCACAATAAATTGGTATAATTACTGTATTTTGTAAAATTTTGTTTAATTAATATGGGCCAATAAAAAATTTTTAAATAAAATAAAATTTAAAATAGCTATGAGACACTATTGCAATATTTATTGAATTAGTTAAAAATATCTACTTCACATAATTGTACATGAAATAATGAATTAGTTCAACCACTTTGGAGAGTCCTCTGGTGGTATAAAAGCTATAGAATTTGTCATACCCTATGATCTAGTCCTCCTGAAACTCTAGCCAGAGCAATTAGAGAGAAGAAAGAAATTAAAGGGATACGAATAAGAAAAGAAAAATTCAGACTATTACTATTTGCCAATGACATGATTCTATATTTAGAAGATCAAAAAATTTACCAAAAAACTTCTGGAACTAACATATGAATTCAGCAAAGTAGAAGGATATAAAATTATACCCATAAGTCAAATGTGTTCCTATGCATCAGTGATGAATCCACTGAAAGAGAAATGAGGAAAACTACCCCCTTCACAATAGCCTCAAAAAAATAAAATATTTGGGAATTGATCTAAGAAGAGAGGTGAAAGACCTCTATAATGAAAATTACAGGACACTAAAGAAAGAAATTGAAGAAAACCTTAGAAGATGGAAAAATTTCCCATGCTCTTAGATAGGCAGAATTAACATTGTCAAAATGGCCATACTACCAAAAGTGTTACACAGATTTAATGACATTCCTACTAAATCCCAATGACATTCTTCATAGAAATAGAAGAAGCAACCATGAAATTCATTTGGAAAAATAAGAGGCTCAGAATAGCCAAAGCAATTCTTATCAAGAACAATGAATTGGGAGGCATCAAAATACCAGACCTTAAACTATACTACAGAGCAATAGTAACAAAAACAGCATGGTATTGGCACCAAAATAGACATGTAGACCAATGGTACAGAATACAGGACACAGAAAAAAACCCACATAAATACAATCATTTCATACTAGACAAAGGTGCCAAAAACATATATTGGAGAAAAGATAGCCTCTTCAACAAACAGTGCTGGGAAAACTGGAAATCCATATGCAGCAAAATGAAATTAAGCCCCTGTCACACTCACCATGTACAAAATTCAACTCAAAGTGGATCAAGGACCTAGGAATTAGACCAGAGACCCTGTGCCTAATAGAAGAAAAAGTAGGCCCAAATCTTCATCATGTTGGATTAGTCCTGACTTCCTTAATAAGACTCCTAAAGTGCAAGAAATAAAATCAAGAATCTATAAATGGGATGGATTCAAACTAAAAAGCTTCTTATTAGCAAAAGAAACAATCAATGAGGTGAAGAGATAGTCTACAGAATGGGAGCAAATTTTTACCACACACACACCAGATAGAACACTAATCTCCAGGATATATAAAAAACTCAAAAAAATTAACACCAAAAAAACCAAATAACCAGTCAATTAATGGGGTAAGGAACTGAACAGACACTTCACAGAAGAAGAAATACAATTGACCAACACATACATGAAAAAATGTTCAACATCTCAGCAATTAGACAAATGTAGACCAAAACTACACTGAGATTCCATCTCACTCCAGTCAGAATGGCAATTATCAAAAATACAAACAACAATAAATGTTGGTGAGAATGTGGGGAAAAGGGGATGCTCATACATTGTTGGTGGGACTGCAAATTGGTGCAACCACTATGGAAAGCAGTACAGGGATTCCTCAGAAAATTTGGAATGGAACCACCATTTGACCCAGTTATCCCACTCCTCAGTTTATACCCAACAGACTTAAAATTAGCACACTATAGTGACACAACCAAATCAATGTTTATAGCAGCTCAATTCACAATAGCTAAACTATGGAATCAACCTAGGTGCCCTTCAACAGATGAATGGATAAAGAAAATGTGGTATGTAAATAAACAATGGAATATTACTTAGCCTCAAAGAAGAATGAGATTATGGCATTTGCTGATAAATGGATGGAGCTGGAAAATATTATGCTAAGTGAAATAAGCCAATCCCAAAGAACCAAAGGCCGAATATTTTCTCTGATATGCAGATGCTTCACAATGGTGGGGCCTAGGGAAGAATAGAGGTACTTTGGCTTAGACAGAAGGGAGCAAAGGGGAGGGGGTCAGAATGATAGTAGAATGAAACAGAAATTATTATCCTATGTGCATATATGACCAGTGTAACTCTACATCATGTACAACCAGAAGAATGAGAAGTTATACTCCATTTATGTATGATGTGTCAAAATGCATTCTACTGTCATGTATAACTAAATAGAACAAATAAAAAATAAAAATCAAACTCTATTTAGTGACTGATAGAATCATAAACACTCAGGAGCTCCTCATCCAGTTGCAACACGAGCAGCCTCTGGTGAGCTATCTGCACAAGTAGCTACGAGAGGGGTGTCATCCCTGTTTTCCTGAGGTTGCTTTGTGAATAATACTTCTGGGAAATGTTAATAGGTGTTCTTTGTTTCTCAAACAATTCAAGGATCAAACTAGTGTGAGGAAAATTGAGAAAAATCAAGTGAAAAGTTTGTTTCCCACTGGATTTTGGGTTCTGTGTATTTCCAAGAAGGGAATTCACACTGAAGCAATTCCCAGGTTTGATAAAAGGATTCTCTTTGCCAGAAGCATCTTGTCTAGTTGAGAATCTATCCTAGACCTTGCAAATCAGACATAGTCCCAATCCTCAAAAAGTTTATAAAAATCATCATGTATAAAAGCATAGATACACACTCAATAAACTCTAATGTAAGGCTGGGTGCAAGATAAACTGAAATAAAATAAAAGTTCTACAATGTTCCATTGAGAAAGAAAATTACTTCTGCTTGGAAATTGTGGGATTGGTCCTACAGAAGACACAAACTTGGTGTTCTTTTTCCTTTATCCCAAACATTCAATTCATCATTAAGCCCTATAGGTACCACCTTCAAAATCTAATGAGAGAATATTTCCTGAGTGCTTACTATGTGCCCTAGATTTTTAAAGTGCTCTATAAATGTTATCTTATTTAGTCTTCACAATATCCCCATACGTAGATATTATCCACCTAATTTTGCAGATGTAAACCTGAGGCACAATAAATTTCAGTCAATTGGTAGGATCCTACAACTTGTGTGTGTCAGAGCTTGGATGAGCCCAGATTCCAGAAACTGCATCTGTATCACTATGCCAGTCACAAGCCTCCACTGCTCTTCAAATCCCCTGCTCCACTGCAGATGAAATCATTGTCCTACCTTGCCTGGGATTTTTTAGTGGTCTCCTAACTGGTCATCTTGCTTCCCCATGTTTGTGCTTTCTTAATCCATTCTCCCTGTACTAACCCTGAATAATCTTTCCAAAATTTAATCAGTGCCCATCGTGTCTGCAGGAAGTGTCTGCAGTGTCTCCCACCTCATTCAGTAAAACCCAAACTTCCTCCCCAGACTGAGTGAATGAAGCCCTGCATCATCTGCTTTACCCAGATCTGCCACCTCATCTTTTTCCAAGCACTTCCCCCTTCCTCGGGGATTCCACACTTGCTCCTCTCTACCTGGAATGACATTCCCTAGACTCTTCTTGTAGCAGATTCTATTGCATTCTCTGGACCCCAGCTTAAGTGCCCTCTCCATCTAAAATTAACCCTCTGTTGTACACTCTCACACATCATATTTATTTCCTCCATATAATTTCTCTCAAATATTTTCACTTGTTTCCTTGTTAATAAGCAGCCCCCACTAAACCATAGGCCCCTCAAAGACAGAATCCATCTCATTTGCTCCTGTTTTCCCAGCATCTAACAGAGTTCCTGGCTTACAGTTGGTGCTCAATAAATATTTCCTCCCCAGTCTGTTTTTTTTTTAATTTTTATTTATTTATTGAGACAGGGTCTTGCTAGTTGCTCACAGCCTTACTAATTGCTAAAGCTGGTTTTGAACTTGAGATCCACCTGCCTCAGTTTCTGGAGCTGCTGGGATTACAGGTGTGTACCACCTCGTCTAGGACAATAAATTTCTTGAATGAATTCATGAAGAGCAGAAATTCACAAACAATATGCCAATTTGAAGTCTTTTTAAAATTTGTTCCTTTTAGTTATATGTGACAGCAGTATCTATTTTGACATATTTATACAAACATGGAGTATATCTTATTCTAATTAGGAATTTGAAATCATGTGTATCAGAGTGACCTGTGGCTGCCTCAGGCTTAACATGACTGAAAAGTCAGGAATTATGCTTTCTAGAATGTTTTGCGTAGTATTATGGGATGGAAGGTAAAATGAATGATGGAAATCTAGAACTTCAGGGTCTTCTCAGTCACTGGCCCTCTTAGAAGTTGTGGAAAAGAATAAGAACAAGAGAAAAAGAGGAGAGGCAGGAGAAGGAAAGGGAAAGGAAGAAGGAAGGGAGTGCTACCACTAATGAATGCTCTCTTCTCAATGCCTTTGTGTGTAACTCATTTACTTCCTATAACAACTCTCAGGGTATCTCCTGCAGAATAATTAAATGTCCTAGTGGCATGTTATCATATCTCACAATTGTATAGTTTAAGAGTCTGGGCAGAGCTGGGCTGGACCACTCGTCTCTTCCACCTGGCAAACATGGTGGACTTCAGCTGGTGGTCTAGTTCCTGGGATGTCCCAGATGTCTTCGCTCCACTCCATGTGCCTTGGCAGCAGTGGCTGGAAGCCTGGCCTTTCCTCCTCCTCTTCTCTATGTGGTGTCGCCAGAGAGAAACTGGACTTCTTACATGAAAGTTCAGTGTCTGAGACCAAGGAGGAAACTTCTGGTCATCTTACAGCCAGGTCCAGAGCTGACACACCAGCACTTCCATTTTACTCTGTTGGTCAAAGCAGTCACATCCCAGCCCAGATTCACAGAGCAGAGAAATAAACACCATCTTTTGATGGAAAAATGCCAATTTATGGCCACCTTTAATCTGCCTTAATAACCCTATGAGATAATGTACTACCATCTCCAGTTTCAGCTGATAACAGAGAGTTAGTAGAGTCAGACAAGTCTCTGTTTTAATTTCTACATGAATCAAGCAGGGGTTGTTCTTTTCCTACCTCTGTTTTACAGAGTAAAACAGAAAATATTGAGTAACTAATAACGTATATCACTGCTCAGCAATAAAAAAAGGAAAGACAAGGTTAAAAAATAGTCTTTGTTGCCAGGTATGGTGACACACATCTGTAAACCCAGCAGCTCCAAAGGCTGAGGCAGGAGTATCACAAGTTCAAAGCCAGGCTAAGCAACTTAGAGACCCTCAGCAACTCAGCAAGATTCTGGGGATGTGGCTCAGTAGTTAAGTGCCCCTGGTTTCAATCTCTGCTACAAAAAAAAAAAAAAATTTGTTTTATATATGAAAAGTATAGGAAAATTTTAAAAACATATAAGGACTCATTATCTGATCTAAGTAATGCCCTATAATCAACATGAACTTCAGCTTCAAGAGATCAATGTCTCTGATAATGGCTGGGGACCCTGGAGAAATAAGGAAATAAGTCACTTCACCTTTTTAGCAGCCTTCCCATACAAACATGGATTATACTAAATGACTTCTAGGTTTACTCCTAAATTTGGTTCTCTGATTCAAATTTTTAAAACTGCTTTTGTGTCACTACTTTGTTGTGGAATGAGTCCCACTTAAAATAGCAACTTTGCCCCGGTTTCAGCAGAGAGGTTCTGTCAGCTGTTTAGGCAGGCATAATTCACTCACTAATGGAAAAAGTTCCTTAAGTTCCCTTGCACATCAGGTCTTTGCCCAGTGGCACCACAAGTCAGGATTCACAAGAGCATGTGGAATCTGCAGCTTTCTCCCTATCTCAGGGAAGGTCCTATACAAGCCACCCTCTGTTTTTTGCTTTTACTCCTCCCTTAGGAGTGTAACACTGTAGAATCAAAATATTTATCACAGAAAAACAACTTCAGGCTTTCCTTTTCCAAGCTGGTGACCATAACAAATGCACATTCTTGCCTCAGGCTTTTAAGAGCTCCCTTGGTCCCCTCTGGGACTATGAGTGGGCTTGGGTATGCCACACCTTCTCTCTCCTCACATTGTAAAGATAAAGGGTATGGGGAGAGAGTGAGACTCACCAAGCCATGACTCATTTTTGTAACTTTTGGGTTTTGATCAAATGCCAATAGATGGCAAGAGATAAATGAGCCTTGGGGTATAGAGAAACTAGTAACATTATGGGTGATTATTCACGTTTCATTATTAATTTTCTTCCTAAAATTGTAAATAAATGGCAAAGGATTCTTTCTGGGAGTAGGGAGTAGCTGCCTTTCCAACTTCACTTCTCAGCTACACATGGAACTCACACATATGAAAGTGAAGAGAAAGGTAATAATTGTGCACCATAAAACTTTGGGGTTTCAGATCACCATGAAAAATGCATATAATATATGTTAGAAATCATAAAATGAGTTTCTCTTTCAAGACACATTTTCTTTCCTTAAAAGTAGCACTGAGAATAAAATGTTTTCTAAAAAGAACCCATATCAACATCCTATGCAAGATGCAGAGTTGGAAGGGACAAGAGAATCTAGTCCCCTCTTTTTACAGGAAAGAAACCATGGTTCAAAGATACATGATTGGTCCGAGACAACACAGCCAATGAATATCAAGACCAAACCAGCCAGGATCTCCAAGTCTCACCACAGATTATTTTCCAGCATCCATAATAGCTCTGAAAGTGATAATCTCAACTTCTTAACCCTTATTCACCTGGATCAGGATATTTTAGGGCAAAACTGAAGTTTAAAAATAAGTGCTCCTTTATAATATTTTGAATGCAGCTTACAATTATGAATATCTATGATGTGAATATATTATAAAATGCTTTGCCCTGTGCAAAAAAAAAATCTGACCATCTGACCTAACAACAGCCCAAAAAGAGTCACATGAATGATAACAAGTAGGAGTCCACCTGCTGAGTGTTCTTTGATTTAAGTCTTGCCTCCTCAAAAACAAACTGTGGATTTGACCATCTCATTGATCCTTATTCCCTCCCCACACCAGAGTCAGGAATATTGTTACAAAGGCCATGTTTTTGCACCTGAAATCAGGATATATAGTATAAAAAATATTTTGTACTGCTTCTTAGAGTGGTGAGCTGACAGGTGGAATTGTTGTTGCTCTTATTTTAACAGCTTTATTGAAATATTTTTCATACACCCTACAATTCAGTCAAAGTTTACAATCCAGTGGCTCACCAATTTGTGCAACTGGCATCCTCAATACATTTTTAGAACATTTTTTTCATTGCCTCAAAAAATCCCACATCTCTTCACTGTTATCTCCAGCTCCACTCATCCCATTCCCCAGCCTGTGGCAACCACATATCCGCTTCTTTCTCTACTAATTTGCCTTTTCTGGACTCTTCACACAAGTGCAACTGCACAATATTCAGGCCTTTGTATCTGACCTTGCTATGCTATCATTACTTAGCATAATGCTTTAAGGTTCATTCATGCTATAACATGAATTAATACTTCATTACTTTTGATGGAAAAATAACATTCAATATAGTATGGCTACAGCATAATGAACATTTAGGTAGTCTTCACTTTGGGTTATTATGAGTAATGCTAACAGGAACATTCACAAACATGTTTTTGTGAGAAGAAAACATTGCATTTCTCTTAGTTATGAATCTAGAAGAACTGCTGGATCATTACAAAGTAGAGTTTAACATGAAAATAACCAAGTCAGTAGAACATTTATTATGAATTATGAGGGAAATGGGATATACTGATTCAAACAGGACCTGTCTCACGTATGTAACTACCACGATGAAGGCAAGAATTTATCAATTTTGTTGAACTGCTTTTAAGATAAGGGCCAATTCTTGCCATTTCCCAATTGTACATAGCCCCTATTATAAACAGAAGCCTCTACTATAGATAAGCCCATTTCCCCTATTGTAGATAGATGAACAGTTTCCTGGTAGACCTCTATCTCTATCCTTAACTGAATAAATAATAGATTCATGAAATGATTCTGAAAATGCATATTTAATATTGGGAGCTTCATAGAAGGTAAATATGTGTGTGTGCATATATATGTCTAATGTGTGTATTTGTAAACACACACACCCCTTAGACTTCCTCAGACAATCACCTGGATAATTTTAACAAAACTTTACACTCTAAAGTTGCAAATAAAATTATTAGTCATTATAAGTAGGAGATTACATCTTGGGTCAAGTTTATAAACAGTAGAGATATTACTTATGTGCTATACTTTATTAAAATTCCCTTCAGAATCAATGTAAACTCTATATTTATGTCTGTTATATAAAATCTAGAATTTGGCACTACTGTTTTTAAGTTATAATAAGAGTTTATAGTTTATATATCCTTGTTATCAAAAATCATATAGTCATATGTTTGACTTGATATTTAGTTAGTAGCACAACCTTCACTCAATATGTTGCCTTGTTTATTTGGCAAAATATGATCCACCTCATAATGGTCTGCTTTATGACACAGTTTCCAGGAACTTGCTGTGGTGATAACTGGGGACTTTCTGCACCACTGTGTACCTTCCCTGATCTCACCATCAGCTATCTTGATGATTCCCCAGATATATTATCAAGGTAGCACTGGTAAGAATACAACGTGGTGACCCTGGGGATGGCAGACCAGACTCTTACCAACTACTTCACTAAAAAGTACCTGCTAGTGCTTTTTATATCTCTTTTTAGACAAAAATTGAAAGCCTCTATTAACTGTTATTTCCCAATCTTATTTAATCTCCCTATCTTTAAAATTTGACAACACAACTAAAAAATCAGGTGCTTTCCTTTATACTCAATGTTCTGAATGTCCAAACAGCCTGCATCTAACTGGAACTCACCTGATTCCTTAGCTCTTATTGGCCTTCACACTGAAGATAATCCAGAGTTCCTTCTCAATTATAAACCTGCAAATCTGATCAGTCAGCCTATTTTATATATCATGGTCAGGATTATTAACTTAAATTTAGAGGTCATGTGATATAGGAAAAGAAGATGGTTTTGGAACACCTGGATTCAAGCCCTGCTCAGCCATTTACAAGATGAATACTTGGGATCAATCACAATCAACTGGAACCACAGTGTACTCTTAAAACTTGGACATGACTATAGTATGGCAGAAGAAATCTATGTATTCACCAGATCCCATCTTATTTTCTTCTTCCTGGACAACAGAAAGACTATATTTCTTAGTCTTCCTTGCAGTGATCTTGAGGCCATCAGAACTTGACTGAGTTGAAGCTGTACTGACCAATACAGAAGCCTCACCTTTCAGGTATATTTCAATGATAGGAAAACATGAATGTATATAAAGTGTATATTAGTACAAAGTAGGAACTGAAAAAATAGCAATTGTTATTATTATTATTAAGATTCAACAATAATGTCTAAAATTAATATGGGTAAATGAAGAAAATATTACTTAGTGGTCCATTAGGTGAAACTAGCAAAACTGATTTTTCACCAAATATAAAAGATATTTTCAATATAGCCTGACTTAATAGAGAGATTGTGGTTTTTCAAAAATATATTTTGGAGCTTGCTCAAAGACATAGGGAAGTACTCTCCAGGGAAGCTAGAAACAAGGACAAATGACTGGCTTGTTGGGAGTGGTACTCTGGGCTAGACATTACAGATAGAAAACAACAGTGACTTTAAAAGAGCCCATATGAAAAGACAAACACAGATGTTCTAAATTATAAGCATTACTTTGCTATCCAGTTTCTTTCCACATGCATAATCTAAGTAGCAAGGGAACTAGCAGAATTTATTCATTAAGAAGCAATTAATGCATTGGGTGTGGGGGGTGCCACAAGATGGCGCCGAGCAGTCAGCTCAGTACTGATCACGCTGCCCTGAGAAGCCACCTCCCCGCGCTTTTATTGGCTGACCTCTGCTCCCATACTGCTTTAGCCGAGTGACCCTATACGGTTTCCAGGAGGACAGCCCCTTCCGATTCTTTAGCTTGGAAACCGGATACCGCTGGACCCTCCTTCCTATATAAGCCTGTGAACCCCCTCAATAAATCGGTACTTGCTTAGACGAGACCCCCTGGTTCATGGTGAATTGGCCAGGCGGCCTTCCTCTCTCAGTTCGACCCCCACTGGAGACCCTCGGGGTGCTTCCCCTCACTCGCTGGCCGAAAGGGAGTTTGGCACCCGGCTGAGGCTGTTTCCCCCACATACTGGTGCCTGGAACAGGCACGGAGGAACCTGGAATCTCGCAGGGACCTGACTTATATATAATTCGGCAGACTGAGTAATCACAGGAGGAAATCGAGGTAGGCATCCCTGTAATTCCCGCAGTTACGGGGTAATCTGCATTTAAAGCGCTAAAAAAATAAAACCAGAAGTTTAGGGATTTCAGATACTCAAGCCGAGAGAGTCTGGGAGGCGCTTATAGGCATGGCTCTCTGGCTCTGGCTCCCGGCGGCAAATTTCTTTAATGGAAATAGCTGGAATAAAGTGAAGCAACTAGTATGCAAGCGAGAAATCAATTTAAGAAAAAATTCTCCTGTGGGAGTGTACCCCACGCTTATGGCTTTAAATGGTTGTTTTGCGCCCGACCCACCTCCTAAAATAAAGGAAGGGAACTTAACCATTCCCCTCTCCGGGACGCGCTCTAAGAAGGAAACTTCTATCAAAGAACAAACCGCCCCTCCCTTCCCCGAGGCACCCTCTGAAAGGGCAGCTTCTGTGGAGACTTAATCCTTAACACTCCGGCTCGGGAGGAGAAGAGCAATGCTACAGCACCCTCTGAGCGCTCTTCCACAGCCCGGAGCCCACAGGGCCCTCCTCCCTCAGTTTCTCCGCTGCCGCTCACTCGGGGCCCGGCATCTGTACCGGAGGAACCTCCCAGGCCGCTGCCATATTGTCTTCCTCCTCCCCAAAGCTTCCCGCCACTTAATTCAAACGGCGGGAAACAAACGCCATGCTTTTGTTCTGATAGGAGGCGGCCGCGGAGTAGGGAGGAGCCTACGCCATCTTGCCTTTGTTATGATAGGGGGAAACCAACGGATAGGGAGGAGCCAATGCTGTCCTGCTGTTGTTCTGATAGGGGAAAACCACCGGATAGGGAGGAACCAACGCCATCTTGCTTTGATGGCGGATTCTTGCTGCTGACTCAGGGCCAGCTGCCTTCTTGTACTTTTGGCGAAAATTGTAGCCGATCATTTAGCAATGCTTCTGAAGCCCCACCCGCGCCCATTCGGGCTTTCCCTGTTAATGTTAACCCAGGAGGTAATAGACCAGCTGCTTGGTATCCATGGGAACCTCGTGATTTAAAGGAACTCAAACTTATAATAATTGATATTAAAGATTGTTTTTTCTCCATTCCCCTACATCCCCAGGACTGTGAGAAATTCGCCTTCTCCGTTCCTGCTACTAATTTTAAGGAACCTGATGAAAGATATGAATGGACTGTCCTACCTCAGGGCATGGCAAATAGTCTGGCTTTCTGTCAGCATTATATGTCACAGGTCTTATCACCCCTCAGATCTCAGCCTGGACTGACTTTATATATATATATATGGATGATATAATATTAGGAGCCTTGACAGATTGTCAATTAAATAAGGCTTATGCAAAACTAAAGAGCCTCTTGGAGGGAGCAGCCTTTAAGATTTCCCCAGATAAAGTCCAAAATGTGCCTCCTTTAAAAATCCTGGGGACAAAATTAGAGCTAGATGCTATTTCCCCCCTCAAGCCTCAATTGGATGTCCAGTCCTCTTATTCTCTGACAGAGTTACAAAAGTTATTGGGAGAAATCAATTGGCTCC
>PVHX01016807.1:0-42020 GCA_004024805.1 Geosciurus inauris
ATATATATATATATATACTGTTCATTGAAAGTGCATATAAAGATGTTTAATATGAAGAATGTAATCTGCTTATAATTTTGTGCAAAGTTAGAAAAATTATGATTGTAACAATTTTTTTCTATTTGCCTCAACAAATGTTTTCAGTGAATAGTGTGTACAGCTTCTGAAAATTTGTTTTTTTCCTGTTATGTTTGATAACATGTATTAAAATGCAACTTTTGAGAAAAAAAAAAGAATAAATGTCATATGGAAAAGATAAACTTTCAGAAAGCAAACATCTACAAATGCTTTAGCAAAAATAATTTAATGCTTCTTTATAATTTCTCAGCATTACCTACCAAATTAACTACATGGTAAGAAAACATTTTTCATTTATAGGATAGAATTTGTAAAAATATCAAGACTTTCCACTTGATATTGCTGAAAAAAGTAGCTATGTTGTGTTTATAAGCAGTCTATGTTTCTATAAAACAAAAGTTTTCCTGTGGTTTCAGTGTCTTTAAGTTGCATAATTGGTCATCTAACCTTAATGTAATATTTAAATTATCTGACTATTGCTGATACTTTTTTTTTGTTTTCATAATTACTGTATTTTGCTTCTTCAGTCCTAATGAAAGAGTGTGTAGGCCATTTTTCAGATTATTCCTAAGCATGAAATAAAAGAGCTTTTTTGGTTGTGTTTCCCCCCACCCCTCCCAAAAAAGAAATAAGTCCATTTCATCTAAGCTATAACATTTATAAACAAAATCATTCATAGTATTCCTTGATTAACCTTTTAATGGCCATAGGATCTGTATTGATGACCCTGCTTTCATTTCTGATGTGAACAGTTTGTGTCTTTCATTTTTCTTATTAGCCTGAATAGAGGCTTATTGATTTTATTTATCTTTTGAAAGAAACAAATTTTGCTTTCATTGATTTTTTTCTATTGATTTATTGTTTTCAATTTCATTGATTTCTGCTGTAGGGTTTTTCCCCCCCTTTTCCTCTGCATACTCTGGACCTAATGCTTTTTATTTTTCTGATTTCCTAAGGTGAAAGCTTAGATCACTGATCTATTTATTTATTTATTTACTTACTTACTTACTTACTTACTTACTTGTTCTATTTAGATTTACATGATAGCAGAGTGCAATTCATTGTACACAGATGGAGCACAATTTTTCATTTCTCTGGTTGTATGTGTAGAATCACAACATACATGCAGTCATACATAAAGCTAGGGCTATGATGTCCATCATATTCTGTCATCTTTACTGTCCCCCTGCCCCCTCCTTCCCCATCCCTGTGAACAGAGTTCCTCCATTCTTCCCATGTCCTCCTACACATTATGTAGATCACTGATTTTTAATCTTTCTTCTAATTATATGTATTTGGTATATAAATTTCCTAAGCACTGCTTCTCAACATATCCCATAAATTTTGGTAAATTGTGTTTTTATTTTCATTCATTTCAAAATATTTTAAATTTTCTCTTAAGGTCTCAGCTTTCATCCATAGTTTATTTAGAAATAAATTGCTTAATCTCCAAGTATTTTGGGATTTTCCAGCTATCTTTCTGTTACTTATTTCTAGCTTAATTACACTGTGATCTGAGATCAGACATTGTATCATTTCTATTCTTTTAAATTTGTTAATGTATGTTTTATGGCTCAGAATATCCCCTGTCTTGGTGAGAAATCCATGTAAGCATAAAAAAAATGTATATTCTTTAGTGCTGACTTTCTGAAATTAGAAAAAGGATCCATACCTATTCTGATTAGCATTGATATCTTGGCAGTAATTGAATCCAGCCATAGACATATCAAATAAAAACAAATGTCAGAAAGACATGATCAATTAGAAGTATCTACACTTTTCATGGTGACAATAGGTGTTCTTCCTGAATTCCATCTTTTAGGGGTTTCATTTTTATTATCGAATTATCCACAGAGTACATACACATTAAGTCATGTTGTAGACTGTTCATGCTAGAAGGCCCTCACCTCCTTCCCACTCAGGTGAGGAAGGGAAGGAAGTCTATACTCCTGTCCAGCTCAAGCATGTCATCATCCTGACTTGCACACTTACATAGTTCACAAGGTGTTTTGTCCCTGCAGCCTCATCTCCTCGGATGATGTACTCTCTGCCGCAATGCACACTCCACAAGGGCCCCTAGCCATGCTGGAGGCCTCCACAGAGTTCCAAACACTCAAGTCACAAGGAGATGTGGTGTGAACATGGGCTCTGGAATTCTCTGACTCAGGAATGCATCCCTCCCTACTCTAACTCAGGCCCCTGCCTAGAATCTTCTTTCCACTGCTGAGGATTAACTATTCTGCATCTTGGGCAGGAAATGAGTTCCTTGCTGTTTATTGTGGTCAAATCCTAAAATGAAGTCAATACAGCAGTAAAGGCTGGATAAGCTGATGTCTCCTTATTAATTCATGAGGCGCTTAGCAGTCCACCACTGTCCACACTGAGATTGATGGAAGCTGAAAAAGAAATGCAAGTTAAATTATGTCTTTGATAACTTCTGCTTAACTGGCCTGTCAGGGACCAAGAAGATTAAACATCTGTGATTTATTCCCATGTTAATCTCAATAAACACACGCACAGACACACGCACTTACACACACACACACACACATCCGCTAATGGGAAGCTGCACCAGATTGCATTATAAACGCGGCTCTAGTAATTCACAGTGGAATCAAAAGAAAGGTCAGCACTGACAGACCATACCAGGAGGTTCAGCCTTCCTTTCTTTATTCCTTCGTCATTCTGACTTTCCTCATCAGCTTCTGCATGTGTTATAAAAGGCCTTGTGCTGAACAGTAAGAAGATTCCAGAAGATCTGAAGTTTGCTAATTTCCACCACATAGTCCGACAATAATTAATCCAAATATGTATTTCAAGCAATTCCTAATAACTCCAACTGTGCCTCTCAGGAGCCAAGTGGCCTTATGCAAACAAGTTCCCTTTTCCAAGCTCTTTCCCCATGAGCAAAAGGTACAACTGGGGTATTTAGTCATTGTATCAGCTACCATGTACTGACACTCACTACTCACTGGGCATGACACAGGGTACTTTACATGAATTATCACAGTTAACTTTTACTACAACCTTCTGAGGTGGTACATTAATCTTGCTCTTTTTTATATACTAGAAATCTGAGGCCCAAAGAAGTTATACAAACTTCCTGAAGCTACCAGGTTATAAAATAGAAATTCTAAGCCCATGTGGTAGAACTTCAGAGGCCCTGTTCTATTTTTTTTTTAATAGTAGAAAGAGAATTTTCATGTAATACTTAAGTCTAAAAGTTTCTGTTTACAACAGATTTACCCTAATCAAGAAACATTTTTTGTTTTTTATGTAAATATTCAAATTGCCCTCTCCACTCCCCAAAGTAGCTCCCTCCCCACCAACTCCCATCTTCCATAATCTGGTAAAACCCAAGATGCAGTAATGAATGCTACTTTAAGTGGCATGAAATTCAACCCCAATGGAGTTGTCTTACTGGCTAGGTTAGAAGTATAGTCCATGTGAAAGCCTTTCTGTCCACCCCTGGGGAGAGCTGTGTACATGATAAGCAAGACACCCTCATTCCTTTGTGACCTTGATGATAGAATTTTTGGTGCAGCCTGAGAAGGGCTAGAATGGTGGAAGGAGGGGCCAGGACCCCTGCAGGCCAATGTCCAGGGGCCCTGGGAGAGAGCTACAGGGACCAAAGCTACTAATAGGGCACCCTGAAGGACAATGACCTGAACCTGGGAATATCACCCCAGGGCAGTGACTATCACCTGAGAAGGTGTCAGGGATGTGTATAGAGGGCAGTGCCTGGGTGCAATCAGGGCACCATGCCTGTTGATAGTGCTTCTTGGCAAAAGTCAGCTAGTTCTCTAGTTCCAGAGCGCCTAAGACAATGAGTGGTCCATGAGCCAGGTCAGCCTGCCGAATGGCAGGTGTCAACCCAGGAAATAGAAGAAATTTGGGATAAGAGTCTGTTTGGGATGGCTTGGAATGGCAGGTGAGCAAAAGGGATAGCTTGACCTCAGTCGCTCTAGTCTGGAAGTGCTCAGCTACCAGTCAGCCAGACCATAGTGAGGTGTTCTTAGAAGGTACACTTGGCAATCTTGAAACCTCTCTGCTTCATAGAAGGGGAGCTGAGCTGACTCCATGCTTGATCTCTGACCCTCTGGTGAAGGTCTACCTTCCAGAACAAAGACATAGTTGACAGTAGAGTTCATGCCTTAGAACATGTTGGCATTTTAGGGGATCTTGAGTTCGTTCTACTGGCAGAGAGGAAGAAAGGTGGTTACTGGTGCTCATCTGGTCCCTCTAGCACACCCAACCACTTGGGAACCTTTTCTGGAACAGGCCTGAGTCACAGTTCTAAGATCCCATGAGCACAACCTCAAGACAACCAAGGGTACGTCTAAATGACTCCTGCCTGAGGACAGACTGTGCTGATGCCCTGAGATCCCAGCTGAGCCTGGAGCTGGCAAAGGGTTATGCTTTGGAACTGGAATATCCATGAAAGTCTCATGTTTTGAAGGTATGGTCTCCAATGCAATGATGTTCAGAGCTGGGGCTTTTGGAAAGTGATTGGACCATGAGGGCTCTGAGCTCAGCAATGAATTAAACCTTTGACAGCTGAATGCACTGCTGGGAGGTGGTGGTCCTTAGAGGCAGATGAGGCATAGTTGGAGAAAATACATCACTGGGGACATGCCTTGGGGACTACATCTTGTCCCTGGCCCTCTTCTCTATTTTCTCTACTCCCTGGCTACCATAAGCTGACATCTTTCCTCTGCCAAGCCCTTACGCCATGATGCTACTGGTTACCACAGTTACCCCTAAGCAAGTTACCATATTATATGAGATGAACAGGAGCTCTTCTTTTTTTTCTTTTGGCCCTTGAATTTGAGACACTGGTAAATGTCTCAAATTCTTCCTTCAGACCTATTTTAGTTGGCATGTCCAGGTATTGCATGAGAATGCTTATTAAGTGCTCACCTCAGACTCAAAGACCATGCTCTAAAACCTCTGATATCATGAGACAAAATAAATCTTTTCTCCTTTAAGTTGTTTTTCTCAGGTATTTGTCACAGTGATGAACAGTTGAATAACACAAACACCCTATTCTGTCTCAGGACTTCCAGCTGGAGTAGGCTTTCTAGAATGCAGACCAATCCCTGCATATTTCCCTACTAAGAATGATGGTTCCCAGGACAAGGAAAGGGCAGGCCTTACCCAAGGCCTCCTGTGCTGAGGTCCAGGGATGCTCCCACAACCTGTGGCTTGCAGGCAATCTGGACTGTGCTTGCAGGAGTCCTCTGGACTCGTTTCCCACCATTCTCCTCTGGCTTACAGCCTGTTCTCAACCAGTGCTGGATTGGACTTGTGCACCTCAGAATCTACTTCCTTAGACTCCCTAGTCCATAGTCTCCCTTTTCTTTGTAAGATGGGGGTCTCATCTATCCAACCTAACAAAAATGGTGCATGAAACTATGCAATGGTTTACAGTATAACTCCTAGCAATGGTGATCATCTGGGGGCCTCTTCAAAGGCCTTTTAAGAATGGTGTTAACTAAGAGTCATTTACTGAACAAATGTCCCTTGGGTATCTGCTGTGAGTCAGGCCCTGTGCTAGGATCTGGGGAGTATGTGGTGACTACTATTGAGTCCTTATGTTCACACACCAAGGGGCCTATTAAGCAAGACAGAAAGCAAACAATGAACAAACAGAATTGAATACAGTATCAGATAGTGGTGTGTTCAGTTAAAAAAAAAAAAAAAAAGCCAGGAAAGGGAATTAAGAGTAACAAGGTCAAGACCTATTTTAGTTGGCATGTTCAGGTATTACATGATAATGCTTATTAAGTGCTAACTACAGGCCAGGCTCTATTCTAAGTGTGTTATATTTATTAATTCATTTAATTGTCATAGCAACCCAATGAAGTAGATTGCAATTATTACTTCTCACTTGAAAGATGAGAAAATTGAGCACAAGTGCCCAAGTTCACAAAGCTACTGAGCAGAGGAGTCAGGCTCTTCCCCAGGCAATTTGATCCCAGATGTCACCCTCCTCAACACTCTGCTATGCTGCTTATTTCAGAAGGGGAGGTTTTAGCTGAGACCTGATGGGATAGGTAGTATCTTAGTTTGGATTCTCCCAGAAGCCAACCTGAAACAAAGAATCATGGGCAGGTAGTTCATCTAAGAGGTTGGTCTCAGGAAGTGCTGGTAGAGGAGTGGCAAAGTGAGACAAGAGGAGGTTAATAAATGTAGGGTCATCCAGCAAGTTACCTCTGTGGACCACTTCCACTTTAGAGCTTACCACTGCCAGGAAATTCTGGGAACCAGTGTAAGACACATGCCTCTAAGACCGCATCCCACTCAAAGGGATGAGAGAGTTGGGGTATTTATACTGCAATTCCCATCTCATTAGCTGCTAACAGGGAACACTAACTCTCTGGCACATATGACCTACCATTTGTACAGGCAGAGAAGTTGCTTGTCACAGAAAAGGCTCAGTCAAGAAGAAACCAGTGCTGGCAAGGGGAAGTCTGGCTATATGCATAGAAGCACTGAGAATCAAGGGATATGATATGGTCAAGGCACCAACAGCACCTGCTAAAGCATCTGGAGCACTAGGGACACTGAATGCCAAATTAAGGCAGGAAGAGCCTTAATTTGAATGCCCAGGAGCCAAGAAAAATCTCTAGATAATAGAGTGATCAAAGCAGTGTGGGACCTGCTGCCACAGAGGATGCCAGAGGCTGGTTCAGATAGGGATGTGTGCGTCTTGATAGGGAATTGGCTTTTTTAAAAACAATTTTTTTAGTTGTAGATGGATGCAACATCTTTATTTTATTTATTTATTTATATGTGGTGCTGAGGATCGAACCCAGTGCCTCACGCATGTGAGGCAAGCACTCTACCACTGAGCTACAGCCCCAGCCCCGGGGAATTGGCTTTATATTCCAAATGTGATGGGGATGCCATGAGAACTTTTAAGCAGGAAAGTGAATTGATGTATATGTTTAAATAATCATTCTAGTTGCTGGACAGAGGAAAGCCTAAAGGGCACAAGGAAAAGCAGTTAAGAGACCAAGTGGTTAGTGCTAGACCCTCTGGTTTACACTAGGCTAGCATTTTAGTAGAGGTTAGATTTAGGCGATAGCTTAAGTCCCACTTGATAATAATTAGCAATAGGATATCACAGGAGCCGGGTACAGTGGCACGCAACTGTAATCCCACCATTTTGAGAGGCTGAGGCAGGAGGATCTCGAGTTCAAGGCCAGCCTCAGCAACTTAGCGAGGCCCTTAGTAAGAGCCTGTCTTTAAATAAAATATAAAAAGGGCTGGGTATATGGCTCAGTGGTTAAGCATCCCTGGGTTTAACCCCTAGTACCAAAAAAAAAAAGGATGTCACGGGAATGTAGCAAGATCAGTAACTCTGAGCCTGAGATGACTAGGAAGAGTTAGCCCCAGGAGCTACTGGTCACCACAGTTACCCCTAAGCAGGTTACCATATCATATGAGATGAACAGGAGCTCTTTTTTTTTTCTTTTGGCCCTTGAATGTGCAGAGTGGAGTGAATCTCATTGCCCAGTTCAATGCACACAATTCTCATTGGTCCACGCAGAGTTCTTTACTGGTTTGGTTATTCGGTTATTTCTCCTAGTTCTCTATTTCCATATCTGTTCCTCTCTACCCCTAGACACCCTCTCTAATGTATTAATTGGTGTCACTAGATATCTGGGTATTTCTGAAAAATATGAAGTGTTGTTTTATGTTTGTCTTTGTAATTCAAAATGTTATTCATTCTGGATTCAACACTAGTTTAAGATATATTTGCATTGCTCTCTGTGTATCTATTTTTATTGAAAAAAAGATAAAACAAAACCAGTTATATAGATTGCATTTTCTTATCCGTTCTCCTAATAAGGGTCACCTGGGATGTCTCAAATTCCTCCTTCATAAATATGGCTGTAAGAAATAGCACCTAAGATTTTTTTTAGTAGATAGTCTTGGTTGAGATTAGAAATTTCCCTTTCATTTGGATTTTCTGGGAGTATTTTTAAAAATAATGAATAGGTGTTGAACTTTATCAGATATTTCATTTGCATCTCTGAAAATAGTGACAACATTTTTCTCCTTTATTCCATTAATAAATTGAGTCACATTGATAGTTTCAAGTCCTTAAGTTTTTTTGAATTTCTTGAATAAACCCAACTTGATTATATGTGTTTTAAAAGATAAAAATGTGAGATTTGAGTACTAATAACATATTTAGACTTTTTCACATCTATGTTTATAGTGAAATTGACCTAAATTTTCCTTTTCCTGTATTGCTTTTATCCAGTTTAGAAACCAAAGTTACACTAGCCAGATAACATTATATGAGTGATTCTCTCTTGATTTCTGTTTTTCTATGGCAATGTTTTAAGGTGGGACTTACCTGTTCCTTGAAAGTGTTGTTGAACAAAGCTGTCAAACTAGGTGGAGACAGGGCTTTTTAAAAATGTGACGATGATCCCATTTCAGTTTCATTAAGAGTTAACAGTTCTAAGGTCTTGGGCCACCTTAGGGATTTTACATTTTTCCAGAACTTCATCTGGTTCATCTTTTTGTCTCATATTTTGTTTCTTTGTATTTCCTCCTCTCTTCTAAGTCTTGCCAGAGGCTTTTCTATTTTATTAGTCTTTCTAAAGAACACCTTCAGTTAATTTCCTATCATTTTTGTTCTCTAGGTTTATTGATTTCTGCCTATTTTCTTGTTTGTGTCCTTCATTCTTGTTTATTGACTTTAGACTTTCTTTTTTGAACTTTGTAAGTCGAAGCTTAACTCTCTTGTTTGCATTCATTCTTAATTTCTGGTGGATTTATTTAAAGCTATACATTTACCTCTGAATACTGCTTTGAACATGATCCATACATTTTTACATGTGGTACTTTCATTGCCATTCACTTTGAGATATTTGGTAGTATTTTTAAATTCCTAAACATAGTTTTACATTTTAATTTAATTGCATCATGGTCAGAAACATTGTGTGTGTGATGTTAATTCTTTTACAAATGTGAAATTCAAACAAAGCTTCTTCTGTGGCTGATATGGTTTGAAAGTCCTCTCCACAGCTCATGTTGAAATTCAGTTGTCATTGTAGCAGCATTAAGAAGTGGAACAGAGGTGATTAGTCATGAGAGCCATAAATGGATTATTACATTAAGAGTGTGGTAGTGATCAAGGACGTGAGATCCTCATAAAAGGATAAGTGCTAATTTTCCTATCTGCCTCTTTTGTGCCATGTGATGATGCAGCAAGAAGACCCTCACCTGATGCTGGCACCATGCAATCAGACTGCTCAGTCTCCATAATTATGAGCCCAATAAATTTCTGTTGGTTATAAATTATCTAGCTTTTCTCTGTATCATACTTTTCTCTGTATCATATCCTACAATTTGTTTTGTGTTTGTTCTTTGTGTATTTGGGGAAAAAAAAGTATTTTATTTCTTAGGATAGATAAGGACAGATTTATTATAATAATCTTCTATATCATTGCTCATTTTGTCTACTTTAGCTACTAGTTTTTAAGAGAGTGCATTTAAACCTTTAACTATGATTTTTTAATTTACTTCTCTCCTTAGCTCTGTCAGTTGTTGCTTTGTATTTTTTGGCAGGGTGATACTGGGGATTAAACCTAAGGGCACTCGACCACTGAACCACATCTCCAGCCCTATTTTGTATTTCATCTAGAGACAGGGTCTTACTGAGTTGCTTAGCTCCTTGCTTTTGCTGAGGCTGGCTTTAAACTCGTGATCCTCCTGCCTCAGCCTCTGGAGCTGCTGAGATTACCAGCGTTTGCCACCGCACCTGGCTGCTTTATGTATTTTGATGTTGTATTGTCAGGGTCTTACATGTTCATAATCACTATGTTTTTAAATATATTATTTGTTTAGCCAATATATACCATCCTCATTTTCCCCTTCTAATATTTTGTGCCCTACATTATGATTTCTCTGATAAAATTCTTATCCAGGCTTATTATTGGTAAATCTTTCATTATCCTTTCTATAGCCTTTTTCTAATACATTTCTTATAAACAATATATTGCTTGATTTTTATCTTTTTAATTCAAGTGGAGTCATTATAGTTTTACTAATGAGCTTAAGCTATTTATAATTATCATAATTCTTCTTACATTAACATTTATTTCTGCCTTTTTATTTTTCTATTTTTTCATACCTTCTTTTTATCCATCCCTGTTATATTCTACTGGGTAGATAGAATTTTCTTCTGCTGGTTTGGAAGGTAAACATTCTGTTTGTTTTCTTCTTGGAGTTGTCTCTAAGCTATTAAGAACTATCCCTTCCCCTGTTATCAACTCCTTAAAAAGAATTTTAGAATCAAAGGGACAGAGAAAAGGAAGGATAAATGGAAGAAAATAAAGGAGGAAGCAAAAAGTCATCAAGGAGCTGAAAAAGAACAGAGAAAGACAGATAAGTTGACAAAGGAGTTCGGGTCTGGGGGAATGAAAACAGGAGACCTGTGTATACAACATGCCCGAATTCAGACAGGGAGAAAAAATCTAGATCTCATCAGTTCCTTTATATAATGTCCCCAAGATACTGTTTTTCTGCTCTTGATTGGCAAAACATTCCAAATTACTTAGAGATTACTTTAAAAAAGCAAACAACAACAACAAAAAACCCCTTTATTTATTTATTTTTATGTGGTGCCTCACATGTGCTAGGCAAGCACTCTACCACTGAGCCAACCCCCAGTCCACTTAGAGATTACTTTCTAGGCAGCCACTGGCTCTGGGACCTTGTTCAGGCCTGGGGACAAGCAGTGAGCGAATAGACTCTCTCTTGCCCTTAAGCACTTGCAGACATGCAAACACTCTAAAAAGCTGTTTCCACAGAGTCCAGGAAGCACAGGTCACCTCAGGAGCTTCCAGCAAGGAAAACTCAACCTAGTCTATGGGAATCAGGGAAAACTCCTGCACAAAGTGCTGGGATTAGAAAACCCTAAGTTCTTTACTGGTAGTGCCGACAAGAGAGGCTGGCCCTAACTGCTGCCCTCTTGCTGGCCACTGGCCCTCTGCATCCTGTGGGCTGTGGTCAAGGCCACTGTGCTTGCACTGAGCATGGAGCCAGCCCAGGTTCTCTCAGAGCACATGCCAAAGACTCACAAGGTCCCCACCCTGTCCCATCTCCCAGTCACTGGAAACTGATATCATGGTGGTGACTACCAGGTTTTTGAGGCCTAACACTTCTCTTCTTTGTCTACCTACATCACCTCATCACTTTAGTTTTCTTTTCTGTATGATTCTCCTGATTCAGGCAGATTAGGGAAGCAAATCTTTAAAGGAAAAAAAGCAGTTACTATTGTTTCTATAAAGCTACAGTACATCCAGCAAGGCCCACCTCGAGTACCATCCACACAGGCTTTAATGAACAGATAGGAATAAAACAGCGTGGAGACAGTAGAGGATATGATGAGCTCTGGCTTTGGGGAAAGTTACCTGTGTTCAAACCCTGATTTTTCTACTTCCTGTCACTATGACCTTGGGAAAATCACTGAAGTCCTCTGAGTCTCAGTCTCTCCATTTGTAAAGATGGTGCAATAACTTCTTAAGGTAGTGGTGACGATTAAATGCAACCAGGCTCATGACATGTTATTACAGAGCCTGGTACTTAACACAGGCTCAAAAAGATAGTTGCCGAGTATTCATGTTAAAATTAACATTAAAACAATAGCATTAGTAATATCATGTTCCAGATCGACCTGGTCGTACTAATGAAAGAGATAATGTCACTGATATCTCTGGTTAGAAGTGTATTTTGAATATATGTCATTTATAGTTAATCAAAACATAGAAAAATTTTGAAAGTGGCTTCTAATATATGTATAATATACAACCTATAGTATTTAATAATCATTTCCAGAATTGGTTTAGATAATATATAAACTTATATTCATGTTTCGGCATGGTAATACATACCTGTAATCCCAGTGACTTGGTAGGCTGAGACAGGAAGTTTGCAAGTTTGAGGCCAGCCTCAGCAACTTAGTAGGACCCTGTCTCAAGATTAAAAATAAAAAGGACTGGGGATGTAGCTCAGTGGTAAAGTGCCCCCTGGGTTTAATCTCCAGTACCACCAAATCCAATCTTTATTCATAAAGATAAATTTGTAATTAAGACATTACAACAGATTCTTTATGAACCTCGGTTATCCTAAGATTTGTTTCATTTAAGAATCCAAATCAGGGGCTGGGATTGTGGCGCAGTGGTAGCGTGCTCGCCTAGCATGCGTGAAGCACTGGGTTCGATCCTCAGCACCACATAAAAATAAAATAAAGATGTTCTGTCCACCTGCAACTAAAAAAATAAATAAATATTAAAAAAAAAAAAAAAAAAGAATCCAAATCATCTGGTCACATTTTAATTAACTTGTTCTTGTTCACCCATTCATTCATTCATTACTTATTTATTTATTCAACAAATATTTATCAAATACCTATCAGAGAAGCATTTGCACAAACTAGGCTTGATATAATGTTTGTTGAATTTAAAAAATAATTATACTACCAAAATCTAACCACATATATATGTTCAATTACATTTATAAAAATAATCAACACTGAGTTTTACTTTGCTTAAACTCTGTGAGAAATCAGCTGATCTATAGCCAATGAATTTTTACTCCTTGAAGATTGTTTCAGACAATTTTCTTCCCAATAACTTTGTATATTTCTAGGAAGGTTTAATAACAAGAGTCCAAAATCCCCATATGGTGGTAGTGTTACACACAGATAAGCTCACTAAATAACCATTTACATTCCTAAAACATGACCAGCTTGATTTTCTATCTAATCCCCAATTTTTACATATTTTACTTTCCCATTTACAGTTGAAATGCTCTACAGCGATATTAATATTTGCCAAATTACAGAGGATATTTTCCATGGCTAATCACTTCCAAGTTTACTAAAGTTGGAATGAAATCTGAATCTGTACAAACTTCTCTAGATCAGACAACCAAAATATAGACACCTTTTGAAGGCATATGTCATGGCGGGAGTTGGGAATATGAAAGCCCATTGCCACTATTAAAATACTTCCCTGAAAGAAATCTATACCAAGATTTCATCATCAATGAAAGAAATCATGACAAGTTTAATTACTCTTGATTTTCATTCCCACCTTTTAACAGTGCTGAAATCTTTAGGCTATGAAAAATGTTAGTGTTTGAAATCACAGAAGTATTTGGTAGAAGAAAGTTGAAAGTCAGGCATGTCCATTCCTGGTCCCAGAGTCTACAGGATCCACTCAGGGGTATGCTGTGCCTGTGAGCTTCCTTGGGATCCCTCCATGTACTGGCCTTAGTGGCAAGGGTCACTCTTCCATCTGTAAGCCAATGGCTTATTAATTTAACTATAGCCATTAGGGAGGTCTTGTCACATTGTTTAAAATAGTAATCATCTAGTAATTTAGGATCATGAGTACATGGTAGCAGAAGATATCCACAGGCATTATGATAAGTTAAAAAAAAAAAAAAACAACGCTCTAAAGCATTTTCAAGGTGACAGAATTATAGTCATAAAAACAGTGGTTGCCAGGGTTAATGGGTTGGGGAAGGATGTGATTATTGGGGGGTCATATGAGAATTACTTTGTGATGACGGAGCAGTTTTGTATCATGTAGGCGGCACAGTAATGAAATTTCATGGAACTACAAATACACACACACAAGAAAACAGAAAATCCAAATAAGGTTTGTAGCTGAGTAAAAGTCTTGTCCTGGGCTGGAGATATAGCTCAGTTGGTAGAGTGCTTACCTAGCATGCCCAAGGCCATGGGTTCAATTCCCAACACCACACACACAAAGTCTTGTCTTAACATCAGCTCCCTGGTTTGACAGTGCACTCTGGATGTGTAAGATATTATCCTTGGAGTATGATTTATGAAATAATTCTGTGTACTACTTCTGTAACTCTTTGTGAGCCTTGAACTATTTAAAAATAAAATCCAAAGGAGATATCAATGAGTCATTCCTTACCAATGACTTTTCATGGGACCAAGAGAACAGCTAGTTCTCTGAACTAACCAGGTTTTTCAATGAAGAACGGCAGCATTGACACAGGCCTCATCTATGGCACAGATGACATGAGGAAAGTGTGTTTAACTGCCACACACATGGGTTTGCTATTACGGTCCACCTTTCTGCCATTGTTGGTTGATATAGGGGTGAGGTCCCAAAGGAGACATTTCCAATGATTTATGATGAGATAGAGAAGTTTGAGGAAGGAGACTCTCAAAGCCAGAAACCCTCCATCACCTGCTCTGCATTGGTGGTGCACCTCAAGGCAGTATGGCAGCCAGGGCCAATGTGACTAGTGAGGGCCTCAGACCTGGGCCTTTGACAAGTGGAGCAAATCCAGGAGGCCATCCAAGAGGTGAGTGGTCCAGAAGCCATGTCATGCTTGTGTGTAAAACTGGGACACGGGCTGGAGAGAAGGTATGGGGAACCCTCTGTACAAGTGTGGGGTGTGGCCTGAGAGCCATAAGCAAAGGCCCACAGGGCTGTCGTGTGGGAAAAGGAAAATGGCATTAGACCTGAGGGCAGGTGTTGTATCTGTAGGTGAATGCAGGTTTCAACACAGCATAGAGAATTTTCCAGCAGACCTTCCTTGAAAGGTAATAAGCTCCCAGACACTGGAAATATTTGAACATAGATCAATGACCACCTGTTCAGAATGCTGTAAGGGCCCCCAGACAAAGGGTCTCAGTCCCATTCTAAGAGGATGAAACCAACAACAAGGACACGGGGGGAGGGGTGAATGCTGAGCTGAAGATAGGATCCAACACAGTCTCCCTAGATTTATTTTGTAACCCACTAATATTTCCTAAACCTATTAACTCTTCCGTGTTTCAGGATGTCACAAAGCAAATCTTACCTCCCTGGCAGATCCATAGCCCTCCTAATAAGAAGGCTGGCCTCTCCTGCTCCTTCTACATGGAGTCTGGCATGAGGTGGGTCAGGAGGGAAGCACTGTAAACATCTAAAGCCCATGGTTGACAACACTTGCATGTCCACGGCAAGAAGCCAGCCTGGCTGCCTGCTCAAAGTCCCCTCACACTAAGAGTCCATATATTTGATGACCCCAGAGTGCTTCCTGGCACAGACTCCCCCCATGGCGATTCATTTCTCCTTTGCAGCTTTGCCAGCATTTGGGTTTTCTACTTAGTTCTCAATGAACTAGCTATCACAGTTATAGCTCCCTAGAAAATGCCATATAGTAACTCTGTCAGGGTTTTTATTTGCTTGGATGGATCGTTTTATTTCAGCAAGGTGTTTTATTAGCTGAGAGTATCATGAATCACTTCAAAGGTAGATGAAAGATGACCCAATACACACAATTTTATATGGGATGTTGCTCTTTCTATTGAAGATTGTGTCTCCTTGATTAGGATGTGAGAACAATTTAATTCCGTACATATTATAGAAAGTAGAATCCATGCACCTACCCAGGCAAAAGTTGAGAAGGTGACTCCAATCCCCACCTGGTGACTACCACTCCAAAAATCTTCCATCACCAACATATAGGGTTATAATGGCCCTAAACAAGGCAGAATGAGGCTCATTCTCTGAAACATATGTCTTCTTAGACCCAAACCACACAAGTGACTAAGACCTTATGAATTAGGTAAGTGACTTTGAAAATTTAGGAGTTGTACTAGTAAGGATAGGCTCTGCTATGCTGCAGTAACAATTAAATCCTTAAATCTCAGTGACTTACTCCAACAAATCTTCAAGTTTCAATGATTTTTAATCAGGCCACATTTCATGGTGACTCAGGAATCAATCTAGATCTCTTCTAGCTTGTTACAACAGGAAGAAGATATGGAATAATAATAATAATAATACACAAAACATTCACTTTTAAATGCGAGAGCCTGAAAGGGATCACCTTTGCTTTTACTCCCAACTAACTGGCCAGATGCTGAATGCAAGAGGGTCAGAGAAATTTAAGTACAAGATATCTCTACCACAGGGTTTTTCCCTGAGAATGGCCATAGTCTACCTTGATCTGTCACTCTGTTGAGCTGGTAGTCACTGGGATCCAGGTTTGTTCTGGTGTGCAAGTAACTTTCAGTTCTGTGACTGAAAAGGAACTTGGCTCCACATCCCAGAAAGCCTCTTCTGGAAGCAAAAGCAAGAGTTAGGTATGCTAGACCTGAGAACATCTGGCTGACTGCAGGGACTGAGATTCTGTCTCTTCTTCCTCCTTTCTTCTTCCTCTGCATTCTAAGTCTGAAAACACTCATCTGTCGTGAAAATGTGGAACAAGAGAGCTCAACCATGCTTCCACATAGCCCTTTGCTCAGGAGCCTGTCCAGGAGCCCCTCGGTTTGAAATGATGAGGCTAGGCTGGGCTGTTGTACCACCTGGAGCATCACACACCTGCACCACCAGGACTGGGGCAGCTCAGGTGCAGCATTCTCCCCAGGCCCTGACCCCACTAACCTGATGATGGCCGATGTCCCCCTAGGAAGTCAGGCATGGGAGTGCCCCACCTATCTTATCACTCACCAATGAAAAACAAGAAAAGAAAGGGAATACTACTAATAGCTACTAAGGAATAGCTTCCAAGACCCAGCAGAATCTCATCTGCATGTGAATCTGCAGAGCTGCTCAGATATATTATACTATTATGGAATTCCTGTTATAGCCTCTTCAATGTAAAGAATCATTTCAAGTGAACAAAGCACTTTTTTCTTTTCCAAATCCTGTTTTAATTAGAGAATTGATGGAAAATATAGAACTACTGCCCCATATCTACTTTTTAAAAAATCTATTTGGAAGCCTTGAAAATATTGGTGAATTATAAAAGAAATTGAACTCTGATATTTTTTTCCCATTTTATTATTCCCTATTCCCTGAAAAGCCTCCAACATTGTATTTCTATAGCTCAGAAAAAGGATGTATTCTCCCCTTAGAACCTGTAGGTATTCTAATTATATGTAAATCGGTTCACAGAAATAAATATCCCTGGTTAAAGGGTATTTAAAATGTTAAAAGCTTTTTCTCAACTGTTCACTGTTTAAAAAAAAGAAGTCTATTTCTAGAACCCTGGAAGTTTTAACACCGTGTTCTCTTTCATGAGTGCATGCAAGGACCTTCTAGTGCAATACTGTCTGCTGGCTGCACTTTTTGAAAACAACTTGAGTGGGATCCACAGTTTGAATCCCATTTGAAGCAATTCTATATTAATCTCCCTCTCTTAACAGTAAAATCTTTCCCCCCTTTATTCAGAATCAAAATACACCACTGGGGAAAGAAACCGAATAGAAATTAAGTTGTTCCCATATTGAGAAGGGAACACTGCAGCGCTGTTGTCCCTTACATGTTCAAAATGTTGCTATGGATATATTTTTAAAGGATCATTATTTATCTGATATCTGAATTATATTCCATTCTAGTCTCCCAGCTACAAAATGCCATCAAAATGCTGATGATTCCCAAATTTCTCTCTCTACTCCTGAGTTCCAGGCTCAACCAACTGCCTATTCAATACCTTCGCTTGGTTGTCCAATAAGCATTTACAAACTGAGCATGTCCAAAACCTAATTCCAGATCTTCTTCAAAGCTGCCCTTCTCCAAAATTCTTCATCTCAACAAAGGGCAGCACTGGGCTTCTAGGTTCCCGGGGCAGAAGCATTGCAATTACCTCCATTCTACTTTCTCTTTACATTCCACTTTCAATTCAGCAGCTAAGTTCTGTTGGCCTGTCTTTAAAACATGTCCAGAATGTGATTAGTTGTCACCACCCCTACCATTATTATCCTGGTCCAAGCCACCATCCTTTTGTGCTTGGATTTTTGCCAATAGTTGTCTGCCTAATCCTGCCCTTCTCCTACAGTCTAATTTTAACACCGAAGCCAGAATGATGCTTTTAAAATATAATGAAGATCATGTCACTGCAAGCTCTAAGGCCTCTGTGACCTCGCATCTCACCCAGTGTCAAAGCAAAGTCCTCAAATGGCCTTTAAGACCTTCCTTGGCCTCACCTCCCTGCTATTTCCAAGGGCAGCATCCTCACTCCCAGTTCCTTCCCTTTTATTCTGCATCTTTCTTTACATTTTTTACTGTCTTCACATTGCTTTGTCCTTCATCTCACATACTTCATATTGTGTTTGTTTGTTATCTGTTCTTTTCCCTCCTGGAATATATACTCCACAAGGGTAGATTTTTTCTGCCTTGTTCGCTCTTATGTCTGCTCACTTAGAACAGTTCCTGGCACATATAGCAGGACACTTAATCAGTACTTGAATGAACAAAGTTGTGTTCTGTGGCAAATCAATGCATTGGGTTAAGTCAGGAACTCATGCTTACCTTTCATGCCTGATAACACCTCTCACTTGCATATTTGTGGTGAGTGAACCAGTAACTGGCTGAAGGACTTCTCGTGACAAGACTAGCAGGTAGTAGAGGTGCCAGACCTGGAACCAAACTTCAAGGATCTTTCAACATCCAAATATATTTGTGTGTTGTACAATGCATCCTGGAATGCACTCCTGAGCTGGGCTCGCTGCACAGGGTCAGTCACAGGCATGTTTTTAAGGACTGAACGTGAGAGTCAGCATGAGTCTGTCACATCAGAACCTGAGGCAACCCAGGGAGACCATCCATTCCTTGGGGGAAGATAGAGTTTCAGGAGTCAGAGGGTAGGGGTGATTCAGAATAGAGCTTCATGGATGCCAGGAAATCAGCCACTCTCCTACACCCTTGGTTGGTCAGTCAAAACGCTGATTTATTTCACTGAGCATGAGCATGCTGTGTGGACCTGGGTATGACAGAGGAGAAAAGCAACTTTTGGCCCTGTCACAGACTCAACAGCTCTGTCTCCTTCAGGCTCAAGCACGTGCAGGAGAAAATTAGTCTTTGAGCCCAAGAGACTCCCAAGGTGTGTTCCAGAACTTGTGGGACAAGCTAAGAACATGAGTGGCCAGGGGTATGTAAGATATTCTGACCTGTGGGTTATGCTGCTAATGTGACCTTGCTAGTAGCCGCAGATCACCTGGGTCTGGGGACACACTCTTGAGCCCCTTTGGGTGCATCTTTAGCCTCACTGATGCCTTGAATACCTTATTTGTGGCATCATCAAGCCTTAGGTTAGGCTACCCAGAGAGGAGTGATTCTTAGGCAGGAGGTGAGTGGTCATCAAAACCAAGGAGCACAGGCCCATCAGATGGGTCCTGAAAAAACTCAGAGATGTTCTGAAATCTAGCTAAATATGTCCCAAGCAGAAAGGGCAAGAAATGTTTCTAAGTTTCATTTGTTCTTAGGAAGTGACATCTAGAGAGAAAATTAATCAGTTAAAAAGGAAAAGGCAAATTATGATATTAAAAATTCATTTCCATTTAGCAAATTTGCTATTAGCATCACAATTCAGGATATTTTAATAATTATAGCCTAAGATAAGTGGCATAATTGGATCCCTCACTGATAGGATTTAAGGAGCACCAGGGGAAAAAAATACCTTGTACCAAAACCACTTACCAACAGCTTGGGCTGGCCCACTAGAGGTATACCTGCCTGACCCTTCTCTGGCTCCTCTTCTAGAACCTCTTTCCCAGGGGGCTCAGCCACCAAGGTCTGGGTCTTCCTGGCAAGTGGATGGAGCAGATGAAGTCTCTGAATCCTGAGGCTGGGGTGAGGATGAGAGGGGAAGGAAGTCTCCCTGTGGACACCCCACAGCACAGGAGGTCGTGTTCTTTGAACGTGCCCTCAAAGACTGACATGAAGTGCTCAGGAAGACAGTGTGTGCTATTTCTATCTCAATTATTCCAAACAGAGTAAGTTCAAAGGAGAGATGGCAGGAAATATGCAGCGTGACGTCCCTTAGCTGAGGAGTTGTCCTGCCATGGTAAGGTATCAGGAAGGGCTGGAGATTGTCCTCCACCAGCTCAGCCTGACAGCACAGGCCTGGGGCATGGCTGAGGGCCCACCTGATTCTTTCCAGCTAGGTTTCTGCAGAGCCTCTAGAATGCATAAAAGATCCTGTTCCAGTGAGCAGGGTGGCACATGCCTGTAATCCCAACAGCTCAGGAGGCTGAGACAGGAGAATCACGAGTTCAAAACCAGTCCTAGCAAAAGTGAGGCTCTAAGCAACTCAGTGAGACCCTGTCTCTAAATAAAATAGAAATAGGGCTGGGGATGTGGCTCAGTGTTTGAGTGCCCCTGAGTTCAATCCCCAGTACCCCCTTCCCAAAACAATTCTGTGTTACTATGTTATCTAAAGTGCCCACCCTTCACATTTGTGTTAGCTTTCTGTCACTGTGACAAAAGAACAACTTGAAGGAGGCAAGGTTTATTTCAGCTAGTGGTTTCAGATGTTTCAGTTCATGGTTGCTTGGTTTCATCATTTTGAGCATTTAGTGAGGTAGAACATCACGGTGGGAGTAGATGGCAGAACAGAGATGCTCACCTCATGCAGCCAGGAAGCAGGGCAAGTGTGAGGAAGAGGTTGGGGCCATGATATATCCTTCTGGGGTATGCCCACCCCCAGTGCCCTACTTCCTCTAGGCCCTATATCCTATGATTTCTACCACATTTCAATAATGCTGTCAAGTTTTGAATCCACCAATGGATTAATCCACTAACAAGATCAGAGTCTTCATGATCCAGTCACTTCCCAAGAGCCCCACCTCTGAACACTACTGCACTGGAAACCAAGCTCTCAACACATAAGCCTTTGGAGGACATTCCGGATACAAATCATAATAAGAATATAACTAAGAACCAGGTAAGTCCAAAGGAGATAACCCTAAGATAAAGCAATAATTCTGAGGGTTTCCTTTCAAAAGCCTATCTCAGGGAAGGTGAGTTTATTTAAGGATGCCTTACCCCATCCATGTCCCAGGCTGGCCTCCTGTGGCAACCAGAGGGACTTCCGAAGTGCTTCTCTTAGAGTTTCTGCTTTCCCAGAGTAAAAGTCATCAAAAGCTTCCCATGAGCCTCAAGGCAAAGACCCAAATCCAAGCCAGGCATAGTGGCATACAACTGTAATCCTAGCAGCTTGGGAGGCTAAGGCAGGAAGATTGCAAGTTCAAAGCCAGCCTCAGCAACTTAGCAATGCCCTAAGCAACTCAGCAAAAGACCCTGTTTCTAAATTAAATATGTTTTAAAAAGGGCTGGGGATGTGACTCAGTGGGTTAAGCACCCCTGAGTTTAATCTCTCATACCAAAAAAAAAAAAAAAAAAAAAAAAAAATCCTGGCCTGGTATAGCTGGTTGTGTGAGATCTTTGACTCTTAGGCTGACACATTCCCACAAGGACCCTGTACTTAGCTTCATATTCAGCTCCCAAGATACCCATACTGCAGAACTCCATGTCCTCTCCTCTACCAACACAGACCTGCTCTCTTGAACCCCAGTCATTGGAATTGCAGCTTAAATCCAGGATGGGATGGGGTAGAATGAGATGAATTGCAACAAAAGTTGACTTTTGCTGTAATTCAACTGTTTTTCTTTAATAATTGTTCCCCATATTGTAAGATTTAGATTTTCCACAGTTCTGAAAACACTAATGAGAACAAGTGCTAACAGCATTATTGCTTTTACATTGTAGCAGATCTTCAGAGGTCCTTAACTCTGCCAGTCAAGATGTACTCTTGCCAGTGAATTTATTTTTTACAAAAGCACAAAGCTAATTCAGTGGGTAGAAGTTAGTCTTTTTATCAAATGGGTGGGAACAACTGGAAATCCATATGCAATCCATGGTTCAATAAATAAAAAAGACCCTTGATCTCCCCCCAACAAAATTAAGATATCTTGATAGAATAAACTAAAACTATTACACTTCTAGAAGAGAATCAAGAAAAATCTCCCTGAATTTGAGTATGCAAAGATTTCTTAGATACTATGCTGAACACATGGTCCTTAAAAGAAAAAAATGCTAAATTGGATTCCACGGCAATGTGAAAAATGAATAACAACAGAATCTTTCTCTTTGGTTGTTGTGAGGATTAAAGACATGAGCATGTGTATCCGTTAGCAAGTGCTATGTAATGAACTGTCCCAAACTTTGGTGGTTTAAACAACAAACTTTTTTAGCTCACAGTTGGTAGCTTGATGCTCCTTTGCTGACTTGGTAAACTTTCTTTGGCAGATAGGATACAGAAGAAAGGAGTGTGCCAGTTCCACTCCTAGCTTTAAGATTTCTTCTATTCTATTGTTCACTTTCTTGGTTCCCTGCCTGCATCATGAGAAAAACCTGATTAGCCTGCAAAAAGGGGACAGATCCTATGAAAGAGCACTGAGATGTCTACACAGATAGCCAGGCAGCTTACAAAAGCAGAGTCACCTGGCTTACCTAGAGCTGATCACATATGAATGGGAGAATCCAGCAAAGATCAGAAACTGTTCAGAGGAGCACTGAGCTACAAACTGTGAGATAAGTAAAAGTTTGTTGTTCAAACCATCAAAGTTTGGGACAGTTTGTTACACAGCACTTGCTAACAGATACACACATGCAACATCTATTTTAATCCTCACAACAACAAAAGAGAAAGGTTCCATTATTATCCATTTTTAATAGGCCGAACTACAGTTTAGAGCAAGTTTCGTGATTGTCTAAGGTCATACAACTAGCAAATACCTTTTCAAACATAAAAGTTGTTTGCCAACATTCTGATATTCCTTCCAAGTGCTTGGTGAGATTACAGTTGAAAGGAAGACATGGAGTTTGTTCTGGACAAGTTGAAGGGATGTGTGACACATCCAGGAGAAAGGCTGTTACGGTTTAGATATTAGGTGTCCCCCAAAAGCTCATGTGTAAGACAATGTAATTAAGTTTAAACGTAAACTAATTGGTCTACGAGAGCCTTAACCTAATCAGTATATTAATCCCCTGATAGAGATTAACTGGGTGGTAACTGTAGGCAGGTAGGGTATGGCTGGAAGACATGGGTTGATGGAGTTGTGCCCTGGGTTTATACTTTATCTGTGGAAGGGGATCTCTCTATCTGTTTCCTGGTGGCCATATTCTGAGATGCTTTCCTCTACCACGTTCTTCTGTCATGATGTTCTGCCTTTTATGGACTGAGTCCGCTGAAACCATGAGCCCCAAAATAAACTTTTCCTGCTCTAAAATTGTTCTTATCAGTTCTTTTGGTCACAGCAGCGAAAAAGCCAACTAAACCAGAAATTGATACCAAGAAGTGGGTTGTTGCTGTAACTAACCTTGACCATGTAGTTCAGAAGTTTTGGAGCTTTTTGGAATTTGTGGAAGGAATTTTGAAAAATTTAGAGATGCCAGCTGGAAAAGTTTTAGATTCTCATAAGTGAAGCTTAATAGGTGACTCTGATGGGAGCGCAGAAGACCAGAGTGTTGATAGGACTGTGGACAATAAATATTGGGCTCATGAGGTTTCAGAGGAAAAAGAGGATTCTATTGGAAATTGGACTGAAGGCCATTCATGTTATGTTCTGGCTAAGAAGTTGTCTGCAGACATTCTTTGAGGCTTAATCTAAAGGTGATGAACTTCTTACTCTGGCAGAGGAAATTTCAAGATAGCACAACTTCAGGGGGTGACATGGATATTGCTGGTATATTTTAGCCAAGTTTATTGTGATAATCAGGAGCAGAAAGCAAAACAAAAAGATTTGAAAATTTATAGTTTTGGCAGAAAATTGCAAATAAAACTGGGGCTAATGAAGATGTGGTTGGTAAAGACATCAACCACTAAAGAAATGCAAAACATTTTACCAAGGAACAAAAATAAAGATGGCTTAAAATCATTTCAGGAATTGGCAAGACCACACTCATCTCAGGCTCAAGGGTATAAAAGAAAAATTCCTTTTTCTTCCCATAGAAGAAACTTATGGGGGGTATCCTCCTTGCACGGAAGGGCCTAGGAAGCTGTTTTGCCATGCTCAGCCACCCAGGCACGCAGAGGCTTGGCTACGGCTCAAGAGGGCAATAGACCTTGGTGCCAACTATGTGGTGTTCGTTCTGCAGGAATGCAGGATGCTGGAGTTAGGGAGTCATGGAGGCTTTCACCAAGAAGGCCTGAGAGGCCAGGCAAAGTGCAGCAGGGTTGGAGTCCCTGAAGGCAGCCCTTGAGAGGGCAATGCATGAAGATGTGAAGAGGAAGCTGAAGCTGCAGTGGAGACACTCTGCGATTAAGAGATGCCAGTGCCATGGAATGTCTGCCAAGGAAAGCTGCAGGAATCAAGCACAGATAAGCCAAGAGAGAGGCCGTGTAGGGGGCAACCACCAAAGCCATAGGGGCAGAGCTACAAAAGTCCTTTGGAGAGAACATCATGATGCCATGTGCCCCAGATGCTGGATGCAGAGCTACAGGACTTGTTTGCCCAGCTAGATTTTGGTCTTGCTTTGGTCTCTTTTTTCTATGCCCTTATTTCTCCTTTTTGAAATGGAAACGTTTTCTCTATGCCTTTATATATTGGGTACATGTAACTTGCTTTTGATTTTTACTGGAGCTCACACTGAGAGCTTACCTTGAGTCTCAGGAGACTTTGGACTTAGACTTTTGGTTAATGCTAAAACTCTTGAAAATGGACTAAATGTATTTTGCATCATGAGACCGGCATGAGCTTTTGTGGGCTAGGAGCAGAACATTATGTCGAGAATTATAGCCTTTGGGACAGGAGTCCCCTGTGTTTCTCCTTTGCTAGCAAAGCAATAAACTGTCCTTTTCCTTGTTCTCAAAAAAAAAAAGAAAGAAAGAAAGAAAGGAAAACTATAGAATAAGGTAAAGGAGAATAAGTGTGCTGGGGCTGGAGCGGGAAGGAAGTTCCAATATAACAAGAATTCACTAAAACCCTTTTGAAGGCAGCAACCCTGGTCCCCTACACAGAGGAGAAAGAACAGATATTTGGTGTCTCCCAAAGGCTCATGTATGAGTCAATGTAAGTAAGTTTAGAGGTGAGATAATTGGGTTATGAGAGCCTTAACATAATCAGTGCATTAATCCCCTGATAGGGATTAACTGGGTGGTAACTATAGGCAGGTAGTGTCTGACTGGAGGAGGTGGGTTGATGGAGGTATGCCCTTGGGGGTTATATTTTGTCTGTGGTGAGGAGTCTAGAACTGCCTTTCCCTACCACACTTTTCTACCATGATGTTCTGTCTCACCTCAGGTCCAGAGGAATGGAGTTAGCTATCTACAGACTGAGACCTCTGAAACCATGAGCCCCCAAATAAACTTTTCCTCTTCTAAATCGTTCCTGTTAGGTCTTTTGGTCACAGCAGGAAAAAACACTGACAAAAATAAAGACTATAAAGAAATTCAGAATTTTCCACTTTCTCTTGCCTTAGTAGCCAATGATGCTCCAGATAGTGACTACTCCTTCAGCCCAGGTCCCCAGACAGCCTGTGGTGGACACAAAGCATGATAGTGAAATAAACAAGCTTTAGCCTGAGTCACGGAGACTTGGGATTATCACCACAGCATATCCTAGACCATCCTGTCTGAGGCAATGCCTGAGCCAAGATGAAAACTCAAATGTATCAGACTCCAAAGTCAAAGCTCTTATTCTAGAGTGAATGAGTGAAGAAAATTGACAATTTCTATAAAAGGAAAAGACCAACACTAATAACTGAAATCAAAAAGAGAAAAATAAAAAGATCACAACAAATTGATATATTTGAGACAGCAGAGGTCAGAGGAATAGCATTTTGCATCCAGAGTTCAAAGAATCTAGAAAGATGTGAAGAAGTAAGGTTCCTCCTACCCCTAGCCCTCCAGAGCTATCCTCTGGGGGGGATAAGGAAACACCTGGCTTCTGCTTACCATCCCAAGGCAGGCATCTGGAAGAATTGACTCAAAGCAGTTATATCAGGGTTGGCTGTAGGAACAGGTGAGGCACCACCAGCTCCTCTCTGATTTAGAGCCTCAGCAGTTTCAGGGCAGAGAAGAAGCCCCAGACCTGACCATCCAGAGTCCCTCCCATGGTAGGAATGTCTCCTCTTCCTAGCTCTGCCACACTGGTTACTGCTCAATACTTAATATTCTTCCCCTAAAAGAAGGTGGAACAAGATGACTTCTCTGCACTTCAAAGCAACCAACACAGAAGCCATCAAGATCAACTAATTAACCAACACAGATCTGTAATTTGACATCCCATGATGCCCACCAGCAAATGTGGATTCCAATTCATCTGCCTCTACTTTTGAGTTCTCCAATTTAAGTGACTTTTCCAGATATCAAACTTTAATTCTATGCAAATCAACAAATGCTTATCTAGAGCCTATTATGTGCACAGAGCCATGGCCAGGAAATAAATAAAACATCCTCTTTGCCTCCAGGGACTCACAATCTAGTGAAGGAGAAAGATACAAGTAAAAAAGACCATAATTTCAGGCAAAGTTTGATAAGAGCTGAAATAGAGGGAGAGAAGCAATGAGAAAACAGGGAGGGGCAAGATTCAAACCCTCTTATTTCCTCTAACTGTCAAGACTTGGCTTGTCAGTGTTTGTTTTTTGTCTTCTTTTCTACAGCGCAGCTCTTATTTGTGCATTGGCCAGGAGTAGTCTTAGGAGCCTAATAAAACTTTTATGGTGACTCTGACAATCACTTAAGCAATAATTATAGCACAATGCTATGAGACAACACCAATGGAGAACCCACTACAGGAAGGGCGGTGTCCTCCATTAAGGCCCCAGGTCACCACACTGTCTCAGAGGACTTGTGTCCCCTTCTCTGCAGGACAAGGGCCCCATGTGTTATTGTCTGTGGATCACTGCTTTTGTCCTGCTAACTTGAGTCACACACAGTTATCCGGGTACCCAGGGATGCTCTGCCTTCCCACTAAGTAAAATACAGCTGCTGCAAGGCAATGGTTTTGCCCACCGAGGGCTATTTTTTTTTTTCTCCACCAACTTCAAAGCTTTTGACTATCTTTCTAATGGTAGGGGCCACTGCAATTCTGATCTTTAGAAATATGGGGATTGTAATATTATTATTCTTCCTTTTCTGGTAACCATGAAGATCTACACACTAAATAACCCGGATAGGGTCTTTGAATACAGTACTAATAAGAAAAGTAAATATGAATTCAGATCCCACTAAAACAGGGCCCTGGGCAAATCACATAGAAAATGAAGTAGGTAGATCAAGGAGCTTGCTATGTGTGTGTGTGTGTGTGTGTGTGTGTACTAACAAAAACATATAGCTGAGAAAGAGACCTTTCTTGTTCTGCTGTCTGGAAATCACAGAGAGTATATGTCAGAACACCATACCTGGCACACAATGGTGCTCAATAAATGCAAATTGAATACAAGTACAGTAATCACATGAGCTGTGGGTAAAAAAAAAAAAGGTGGGGGAAAACTGCCCATAGGCATTGAGGTAGAAAATTGAATATTCTTGACATAAACTGGCAGATTTCTCATTAGAATCACATATTCATTAATTTAGCCAAGAAATCTCTTCAATACACATTTATTGAGTCCATGCTGTTTCAGGCTGTATTTTAGGTACCTGGTTTATTGTAGTGAACAAGCCCTTATGGAGACTGTATCCTATGGTAACACAAATAATGAAGAAGCAAACAAATTCTCCTAAAATCAGGTTATGATTTATTCTATAAAGCAAATAAAAGAGTGATAGGATAGCACCAGGCAAAGGTAAGTTAGGCAGAGGGGACTGTGCAAGTCTCCCTGAATAAATGAAGTGTAAGTGAAACCCTGGATAAGTAGGTTCTTTCCATTCGTCCTAAAGGAAAAGCATTAGGGCAGAAAGAACAGCTAGCGCAAAGGATCTGAGGTAAAAGGGTCAGGAGAGGAAATGGGAGCGTAAACTGACTTAAAAGGTGGGAAGTATGTTTATAAACTGACATGTGAAAGAGAGAGAGAGGAGGAAAAAGGGAGTGAGGGAGGACAGAGGGACAGACAGAGGGAAAGAATTGTTGCCAATGTCTCCCAATCTCAATTGGAAGGAGTATACACAAGTCAAAAATTCTAAAAATCACCACTTCATTGCACCTGGGTGGCAGTGGCCAGGCAGGGAGGCAGAAGACAAATGTGGATCGGACACTAATGGTTCTCAGGAAGCCCTTCACCTTTCGGCCCTAACACCACCGCCCACAGGAATACATATGAGGGCCAATGAGATGACGTGTTAGAGCTGGTGCTTGTCGATGCCTTTCCTGGTGCGGGACCTGCAGCAAGGACAGGGCCACAGGCCTTGCTGGGCTCAGCCAATTGTGGGCCCTATGCCAAGTCTGGCCCCATGTCCTGAGATGTAACCCTTTGAGGCTGGTTTGCAAAATAAGCCCACAAAGACCAGCCTAGATTGACTGGGATTGGGAATACTCAAACATGAGGAGAACACAGAAATTGAGGCGTCAGCAAGACAAAGCTCCTATCTCACTCTAGCAGACCCTAATGAACCTCTCAAGGGACGGTAAGAGACAGGAAGGAGCCTCCCCTCTCTCCTGACAGCCTAGGCAGGGGAAGCCCTGGTTTCTGGGCTTGTGGCCTGGCAGGAATGCAGAGAACGGCCAAGTGGTAGGTTGGGGTGTCGGAGGAGCCTGATGGCCTTGGGACCAGCTGAGATGCTCCACAGCTCGCACACAGTGACTGTCATCCAGACACAGCTGGACTCCATGGCCAGTCCTGGGGTGGTAGAGGAGAGCAACCATGCCTGTATAAGTGGGTTAAGCAGAATATTTACTTTCTGCTAGACTAAGGGATGTAAAAGCCATAAGAGAGAGCAGAATAAAATACAATAATGGATGAGGGGGATTAATTCTGTTCCTTTTATTTGTTTTCAGGGTGGGGAGGGAGTTCTTAGGATAAGAAATTCTTAAAAGTTCTTTTAAAAAAAAAGAGGATACCAACATTGAAATTAGTATGGACAAATGGGGCTTACATTTATTTCTTTTCTACCTTGTAACCCCATGGACCAACACTACCTTCGGGGTTTTTCTGGCCTTTTCAGATACAAGGAAAAATCCTACAACAATACCTTTTGTTAAGAACACTTTAAACTCCATGTATTCTTGGCTCTCTGAAAGTAATCGTGCTTTTAACAAGACTTTTTATTAATTAGTTTCCTCTTTCAAGATTCCAGTTCTCAAAAAATGCTTTGAAATGTAACTTCTCCTTGCATTATTCCTTTTCTTAGAATAGCCTTCTTTCTTAGCCTTAGAAAGAATTTGATAATAACCAATTTGGAGGCTGGATACTGTGGCGCACACCTGTAATCCCAGTGACTCAGGAGGCTGAGGTAGGAGGATGGCAAGTTCAAGGCCAACCTGGACAACTTAGCCAGACCCTGTCTCAAAATAAAATAAAAAGGGCTGATGATGTAGCTCAGTGGTAGAGTACCTAAGTTCAATTCCCAGACTACAAAAACAAACAAAACAAACAAACAAAACAGCCACCAAAGGTAATTACTAATATTTCCAATTTTCTATTGACATAAAGACACAAGAACACCATTAGGTTTTGATTTTTACTTCATCCACAGGATCAGGTGCTTGAAAGATGGATTGTTCTTTTGGACTTCTTAGGATAAAACTGAGTGAATTTTGTATCAGCCTGGAAATTAAATTGTGAATATTGTTATCATGGAAATTTCTTATATTTGTAAGTCAGTCACTTATCAAGAACTGGAAAAGGAGGGAATAGTGTGTAGCCCTCTATTTCTTTTGCCTAATTCTGTATTCTGTTTAGTCTTTTGATGTTAATAGTTTAAATTACTCTGAGTACTTTTCCACTATGAGGGTTTTAATCCTTCTTTCAAACATCTATAGGTATAATGACGTGCTTCCCCAGATGCCATGAGAAGTTTTATGAACTCTTTCAGAGCCCTTCCCCAGAGAAGGTGCATTTAATAGACGAAAATGTCATGTTTCATTAGTATATTCGCGCTCACACAAATTTAGTCTTCGGAAAAGATAGTGCTTGTAAAACTGAAAACAAAATTGACAAATTGTGCTTCTGTTTAAAAGCTGAAATCCTCAAATAGAGAGTCATTCCCACACATGTCAGCCTGAATCCATAAAACACTTACTTTCTCCTGGAATAAAAATTCTCCTGCTACGATTTTTTCCCAGAGAGACAAATCTAGAGCCCCATGTCCTGAGCCCTGCAGGTCATCTAGCTGGGTTTCATGGGAGTTGGGCAGTTTCATCCATAATTTGGCCTCTGGATGGATGTGGCTATGGAACTAGGGGTGCCTTTTACCCTCACGGTTCATGCGATCGCACATTAATGACATCTGAGTTCTCTGTGGTGCTTTACCTTCAGAACAAGGGGCCTGCATGACACCAGAAAAGCCTCAGGCAGAAAGACTGTTAAGTTAAGGAGCCCAGTTGGTTCCATCCCCTGGAAACACTGGCCTAAGAGTTGTAAAATAATCTGCAAGTGAATAGAGTTTCATAAATGGGGATTTACATTCTTAATTTCTGATCCTAAGAAAATACTCTCTCTAGGCTTTGAACAGTTTTGCAAGTAGATCCAGAAGTAAGGAGTCTAGTAAAGTCTCAGGATCTACAACTCTGGGCTCAATAGAGAATTCAAATCCTGAATTTGCCACTTAACAGCTCAGTGACTTTGGTCAATTGACCTAATCTGAGTTTTTATGCCTCCAGAGGATTGTTGTAAGGATTAAATATGCATGTGCTTATTTATTTGACAAAGATCTACTTACAACTACAGCATAGCCAGGCATGGAGTGCATGCCTATAATCCCAGCTACTCAGGAGGCTGAGGTGAGAGGATCTACATTTTGAGGCCAGCCTCAACAACTTAGCAAGACTCTGTCTCAAGAAATACAAAGAGATGGAGATATTGCTCAATGATAGAGCACCCCTGGGTTCAATCCCTAGCACCCCCTGAAAAAACCCTATGGTATGCCTAAGGCTATTCTAGAAGTGGAGAAGACAACAGTGAACAAACCAATGAAGTCCTCACTATTATGAGATTCACATTTTTAATGTTTTATTTTTTAAAGTGAAATAAAATTGTATATATTTATCATATACAACATGATCTTATCAAATATATATATACATACATATATACATTGTGGACTGGCTAAATTGAGCTAATTGACAGATGTGTCACCCACATAGTTATGAATTTGGGAGTAAGAATACTTAAAATATGCTCTCTTAGCTTTTTTTTTTTTTTTTTTTTTTTTTTTTTGGTACTGGAGATTGAACTCAGGGGCACTCAACCACTGAGCCACATCCCCAGCCCTACTTTGTGTCTTATGTAGAGACAGGGTCTCACTGAGTTGCGTAGCATCTCGCTGAGGCTGGCTTTGAACTCGCAATTCTCCTGTCTCAGCCTCCCTAAGTGCTGGGATTACAGGCTTGCGCCACCACGCCCAGCTTTAGCATTTTTTAAGAGCACAATACATTGTCATTAACTATAGTCACCGTGTTGTACATGAAGTTCACATCTTAATGCAAGGAGATAGATAGCAAACAAGAAAATAAATGTAGATTATGTTGGGTGGTGGTAAGTATTAAGAAGAAATATTTTAAGAGCATCACCTGGCTATGGTGTTGAGAAAAACTCTAGGGAGGCAGAAGGAGGGAGACCAGACCAGTCATAATAATTCAAGCCAAAAATAATGGGGGCTTAGACTTGAGGGGAGCAAGAACTAGTCAGATTCTAGAATTATTTTTAAAGCAAAGATGACAGAATATGCTGAGCCTTGAAGGTGGAGTATAAGAAAAAGCAAGCAAGAAAGCAAGCAAATTCCCACAATTTTAGATCCAAGCAGTGACTGAATGGATATAGGAAACATTAACTGAAATGGGGAAGCCTAGGAGAGAACAGGTGCATGTATGGAGATGTGGGTGTGTCCAGAAGAGGAAATCAAGAGTCCAGTTAGGGATATGTTTATTTTGTGAGGCGTATTAGATATACAGGTAGAACCAATGAATAGACAGTTGGCTATATGAGCAATTTGGACTTCAGGGAGGAGAAATCAGAGATGGAGGTACGAATATGAGATTCATCACCATCTAGATGGTGTCAAAAGCCCTGAGACAAGATGAGGTCTACAGGAAAACAGAACCAATGATGAAGACCTGGATAGAGCAGTATTTAGAGACTGGTGGAAAGTGGAGAAGCCAGCAAGGGAGAGAAGTAGCCAGGTAGGAGTGAGGGGGTAAGGACAGAGAGGAAAAGCCAAGAGAATTCCTTATGCATCATTGTAATATTCCACACCACATGGCTTCTGATCAGGGATCCCATTTCAGAGCAAAAAGAAAATGTATAGAAATGAGATCAGATACCAGCAATACATGGGTCTTAACACACATGCCATGGAAAGAAGTAGCTGGTCGAGAGAATGGCGGGATAGCATCTCAAGACTCAGCTCTGGCACCAGTTAGGAGAAAACACCCAGGAAGGTTGGAATTCTGACGTATGGGATACAATATGTGCACAGCATCAGGAACCAATGCATGGGAGGCTTTTCCCCATGGCCAGACATGGGTTAGGGAATCAAAGGATGGAGAAGGGAAGGACTCCTCTCGACATTACACTTAACAGACCATCCACAGAATGTTTCGCTCCATCCCTGCTACTTCCATCTTTGCTGATTTGGAGGTGTTGGTATTCAAGGGAAGGTGTCTTCCAGGAGGTACAAAAATAATGCCCCTGACTTAGAAGTAGAGACTGTTCCCTGGTCAAGGAGGCTTCTTATGCAACTAAACTGATAAGCAAGTAAACTAAGCTTTACTGGGATTATCGATCCTGCTCACCAAGGAGAAATTCAATTGTGGCAGTACAGCAGCGGCTGGAAAGACAATGTCTCAAACCCAGTGAATTCCCTGTACTGTCTTCCATGTCTACTCCAAGTTAATGAAAAACTGCCAGAGCCATAAAAGGTAGGGCCATCATAGAAGGAAGTTTTGGGATATCCCACCAGATGGAAGTGAAGGAATATGTAAAGGACAGCAAGAGAGTGCCAACTGTGGCCTTGTGACCAGAAACAATGCCTGTAGTAGCTCGACCTGTTTTCTCTTCTGCTTGTGTAGTTGTTAACCAATTTATCTTTCCTGTCCTCTTTCCCATTACTTTACATGAGGGATTAGTGAAGATTTAGTCTTTAGGTTACAGATATTTCTGTGGAACCGTAACTGAATTATAAAAATAATTGGCTTCACCAGAGATGGATCCAGTGACTGTTGGGACTTTGTGTCTTCCCTTTTTTGGGGAGAGAACATGTTTGTTTGAAGGATAATCGCGTCTGGTTAGCCGAACACATAAGTTGATGTTTGAAAGTTCAAGAATGTGTGTGGATGCTGAATTACCAAAGGGCAGGGCAGTGTTGGTGAATTAGCTGTTGATGCTCAGCCCTCAAGCCACTATTCTAGGGTCTGCTCTAGGAGGCTGGTGCTAGGCTTTGAGATGAAAATTCTCCTTTGCCACCTGAATTCCTGGGAAGGAAGAGGGAAGGGTGGATGGGGACTCCTTTGCTTCCATAGCTTCCTCCCAGCAATGGCCTTTACCTTGACAGTGGTAGTGGAGTCCAGTTTCTGGCTTATTCCACCAGTTGAATAGTATCTCCTCCTCAGATGTCTGACTCCCAGTTCCACAGGAGCCTCCCAACCCAAGTTTTCAAGTTCTGGCAACTTCCATATCTTCCCTTTGTTCCCTAATATTGGGCAACTATTGCTTTCTGCAATTAATACTGGTTACAACAAAACACCCTGTTATGTTTTCCATTTTCCTGAATCCTGACTGAGCTCTGGCAATACTGACCCAGCCTCTTTGTGAAGAAAGTCCTGCAAGAAGCAAGCTGTGATCAATTTTTATCAAATGCTGCTCAGAGATCACATAAGCCGAGGGCTGGGAACCGACTCTTGGTTTTAAAAGTTTGAAGGCAAAGACCTTAGCACAGTGTTTTCCCAAGAGTCAGTGTTCAACAAATGGTACCTGCTATTATTACTACTATCGCTTTCTTCTGTAAGACAAATTATGTCGGGCCTCACCTCATGGCATCATCAAAGTGACCTTCAGCAATCAGACTCTCTCAAGCGTCATGCACAGTGATTATATTCATGGTCCAGCTACAAGAGGGTACAGATATGAGGGTGGGTAAGCTCCTTGTCCTTATGCACTCACAGCCTGGATGAAGGTAGAGAAGCTGGTGACTTATCAGAGGTCCCCAAGACCATTCCCATGTCCAGAGATTCATTAGGACACTCAGCAGATGGTTGTACTCAGAGCTAAGATTAGTTACAACAACATAGTAAGGATATACTGCTGGATCATGCAGAAAAGGCACGGGCAGAGCCTGGACAGACACATGTGCTGGTCCCCGTATGCTCTCTCCCTCCCGTGAGGGGCCCCTCGGAGCTTACTCTTTCCCCAGGAACATGCATGCCATGCTTCTCTCAAGGAAGCACATCAGAGCCCAAGTTTTTATTGGGGGCTGGTCACGAAGATAACCCCTACCTAGAAAGTTCCAAATTCTAAGGCTGAGGTGTAGCTCAGTGGTAGAACACTTGCCCAGCACATTCAGGCCCTGGGTTCAATCCCCAGAAGCTAAAAAAAAAAAAAAAAAAAAAAATCCAGACTCCCAGGAGGAGATCAGAGGTTCCACATAAACCCCATCATTTGTACACTCTAGGCACAGTGAGCCACCCTTAGCATTTGGGAACCATCTAAGTTCCTAGACACCAGCAATGTGCAGCCTTGCAAGTAGCCTGGGGTAGCACTTTCCAATCTGCCAGGCTAACTCCTTCCTGCACGGTGAGAACAGAGCTCCCTTAAACATCCAAAGACTCCATGCCGATCTCATGTTTCCTAGCAACCTGGGTACCCAGACCCTTGAAAAGCTTTTAAGATGGACCCAACACTTTGGGGCAGAAGTGACCTCCTTGGCAAGGACTTAGATAGTTGGAAAGTGGGTGGATTAATTTCAGTTCTCACATGGGAATTCCTGAAAGTAAACTCTGAGAACACCCATAAGTCACAGACCATCACCTGTTTGCAGAGGTCCAAAAGCAGGTCCAAAAGCAGGTGTAAGATGTCCTTCTCTGCAAGCCCTCACACATAGCCCCCTCTTTTCATAGCCACTTTCCCCCCTCTTACAGAAGGCACACCCAGATCCTGGTCTTTGCTTCTCTGGACTATGGTAATAGTCCCTCATCTCTACCCCTGGGCACCCAGCCTCCCTCTTCCTCCCACCAAGAACTATCTTGTCAGCAATTCCCAAGCAGTTAGCTCCTTGGTGATCACACTAAGATGTATGTATGGCCATAGATGAAACTGTTCTAGAACTCAAAAAAGTCAATTCAGTGAGATGAGACAGGATATCAGAGTGGCAGGGAGATGTCTTATTTTGATCCCATAAGTCATAAATTCTAGTCACTTCAAAAATCCTTCAGTGACTTCCCAAAGTGCATCCTAAAGCCCAGATTGCAATTCACAATATGATATAATCGTTTATGCTTTCTCATCCATTCACTCATTCATTCACATTTCCATTCATTTATTTGTTCATTCATTTATTTAACACTACTAGAGCTTCCTTGAGGCACTGTGCTGGATTTCAGAGATACACAAACGGCACCCCATCCTCCCTGCTCCAGAGCATGCAGTTAAGGAGGAGGGATACCTCTGAGCCAGGAATTTCCACCAGGTGTGTAACACTTGAGCTAGGACAGGGAGGTGTGCAACCCCAGACACAGGTGGGCCTTGCCCTTCCACCTGTCCCTCATGCCACCTCCTCTCCTGTAGGAATCTCATAACCTAAAGTGAGCAGTCCCTGTCCAGGGTTCCCATAACACTTGGCTCACCCTCCTTAGAGGATTACTCCATCTCACTCTCTGATCTCCTGTCAACCATGATCTCATATGGAGCAAGGAGCAGCCCATGTTCTTTATCACAGAAGAGCTTTACTCCTCCTAGTTCCTCAAATGATGCTCAGATATTGCATAAGCCGATGGCTGAGAACTGACTCTTGGTCATCTGAGGTAGAAACCTTCCTCAGTACCACAAGAGAAGACCCCTTCTCACAAGCAAACCCTACCTTTTGGCAGAAGATAGGGTGGACACAAAGTTCATGCAGTTATCTGGTTACAAAAGAATAAATACCCAAATCATATCAGCCACTATTTTCTAGGACTTACAGCACTTCTGGTCCTGTGCTAACATCTTTACAGGGATTTCTCCTGGTACAGGTGGGGACACTGAGGCTTAGAAAGGCAAATGACCTGCTCAGGGAGATGCAGCTAGTCATGAGCAGAGTCACAACTGAACCCAGGCCTGGGGGACTTTAGAACCAGGGCCTCCCCCATTGTGTGCTGCAGCCTCCTACTGGGAGCTGGGCATCTGACAGCCAGATGAAGCAGAAACAGCCAGCAGGCAGAGGTGAGCAGGACACAGGCCCACCTGGGCATGCTGGGCTGCCTCCCTATAGTAATGATGCAGCCCCAGCTTCCTAGAAGGGATGTAAAACTGGGAGGGAGAGACGGACAGCAGGTGGGCTGACAAAAGCTCCATCTCAGCCTCCTTTTGGCTTTGTTTCTGATGCCCAACTGTCTGGAGAGGCAGGACCATGGGCAGGCCTTGGCACACAGTTATCCTACCACCTGCTTCCTCTGGGCTACCCCTAGATGACGTGAGGTGAAGCCAGGAGTGGGAAGGGAATCAGGGCAATCCTCCACCAGTGGGCATATGTTCTCCAACTGGTATAGCCCTTTCTCACTCCAACAGATGTTTCCCATCTGGAGCCACTGGAAGAACCTGGTCACAGCCCCCAATGAGCCTATAATTCATTTCTGAACATGTTAACATGTTCTAAAGCCAAAATGTAAACGTGCTTTACTCATCTAAAATCAAAGGGAAGAGTGTCTGATCATCCTGTTACTGAGGAAAAAGAAAAAAAAACAAAAACAAAAACACTTGACATGACAATTGTCATTGATATTGGGATATACTTGACTTGCATGTTCCTGTGGAGGATTATTGCAAAATGTGATTTTAGAAATGCTGCTAATCAGGAGGAATCTGGGGCCTCCCTAGAAGAGGAGCAAGGCCAGGGTAAATTCTAGCTTGCTGGAAGCTCCCTGCTCTGGGAAACCAGTTATGACCCTTCACCCCCAGCAGAGTAGGCCTAGTCTCTGAGGGACCCAACATCTCAGACTCAGCCTTGGGGCTCCCTTGCATAAAAGCCACCCTCTGCCCCTAACCAAGGCCAAAGCCAGGTCTGAATCAGATTCAGAAGATAAGACAATCAAGCTGTGCCTAAAGAATGAGCTTCTAGCATGGAGAAAGTGGCCTCTTACCGGTGGGTCCCAATGGTATTGGGTGGTAGAGGAGAGGCCCCATCCTGCTAGTAGAGGGGACATTGGGCAAGTGAAGCTCTCAGACTTTGTAGTAGGATGGAAAGACTTCCAACATGACATGGCTTCTCTTGACCTACCTATCGTCCTCTGCACAAAGATAGTCCCAACCTGCAATTCTCTGTATCTAGAGGTGAGAGGGTGCATTGCATCAGCCCCTATTCCCACATGACACCCATCAGAGTGGAACGCAGATGCTGTGAAAACACTTCAGGAACAGCCTCCCAGGTAGGAGCTGGAGTCTCTCCCCATTCTTGCCTCCAAAGCCCTGGCCTGGCCCAGACGCAGCATCCATCACACTGCGTTGTCACTGCCTGCTTTGCTCCTCGAGGGCAGACACTGACTTGAATTAATGACTAAGAAAAGCATAATTCCCCCATACACATATAAACAAATGAGTGTGTCAGCTTTTCATCACTATAACATAATAACTGAGATAATCAACTTATGAAGGAAAAAGTTTTATTTTAGCTTAGTTTTAGAGGTTCCAGTTCCTGATTGGGAACTTATTGCTCTTAGCCTCTGATAGGGGTGCTGGATGGCAAAGGCAGGAAGCACATGGTGGAGCATCTGCTCACCTCTCAGCCAGGAAGCAACAGAGAAAGACGAAGGGGCCAGGGTCCCATAATCCTCTTCAAGGTCATGCCTCCAGTGATCTAAGGACTTCTCTCTTTCTCAAGGTCCACAGAACCTCCCCAAAGTGCTATCCTGGTGTGTTAGCTTTTCGTTGCTGTGGCCAAAATACTCTTCTCAGCAAAGGAGGAAAGATTTATTTGGGCTTCATGGTTTCAGTCCATGGTCGACTGGCGCCAAGGCAGAAACATCATGGTAGAAGGGTGTGGAGGAAAACTGCTCAGCTCATGGCTACTTGGAAGCAGAGAGAGAGAGAGAGAGAGAGAGAGAGAGGGAGAGAGTCGTGACAAGATATTGTCCCCAATACCAGGTCCTACCTCCCACAACCTCCACCACTTCCCAGTAGTCTGTTCAACCATCAATAGATTAATCATCCATAAGGTCACAGCCATTATGATCCAGTCACTTCCCAAAATCTCTGCCTCTGAACAAGACTGCACTGGAGGCACAGAAGCCTTTGGGGGGTAATTAGATCCAAAACGGAGTGCCCAGGAACTAGGCCTTGAACACACACAGGTATCTGGGGGACGTTCAATATCCAAAGTCCAACAGTGTGGGAAGAACTCATTGCTAAGCACTAATGCTGGTGGCATGTGCAACTGTACCGCAAAAGGACTTTAAGGAAAAGATGCAGTTGCTCTCTAGACACCTGGGGGCATAGCTTCTGAGTACAACCCAATCAGATTGTCACCTGTCATTGTAGCCTCTTGTGACTGGAGCCCCACCTAACCCGCTATGACTACCTTGCATCTTATCATACTCAATACATTAAGCCCAGGCAGGGAAGGCAAGCAGGAGGGGTGGAGTCGACGCCTACAGAAATAGAACAGGGGATACAACATCTAATGTTTAATCAGCAATCCTGATGCTCAGATGGCGAGGCTGAGCCATAGCTTTCCTTCTGTAGGATCCGCGTGTTGATGCTGAGGCCTGCAAGGAAGCAATGGCCCTAAAGAAAAACTGCCAAGTCCTTCTCAGCAGAGTAAAGCCTGGGTATAGTTAGCCCCCAAGATTTGCTTTGGGTACCACTGAGCCATATTGATGGGAAACCCAAGAGGCTAATGTCATGATATCTTAGAAAGAAATATTTGTTTAGCCTTTGGGATATGGTGGGAGTTTTTGCACATCACAGAGAAGCAGAAAAGGAGATTTGACATGATCCATATTTTCCCAAGTATTTTCTGGGCATGTCAGCCAAGGAGAGTTGGAAGCACAAGGTACAGAAAGATAGCCAAGGTTTGCATATCTTGAGACCAGCTACAGGTACAGGAAAACCCTAATGAGAAAAGATGAATGTTATGTTTGTTATGCAGGGAGGGCACCAGCGGACAGTTACATCTGCCATCCCCTAAATTAGAGCTATTTGTTCTCATAGAATTAATTGCAGAAATAAATAAAATTTATCTTTGATATTTGGCATGTGATCTTAAAAATTAGAATTCATGAGCTCACATTTTCAATAACTCACATATAAATATAGACAAACGGATGTTTTAATGCAAATTTAATATACAGTAGTTAAATTAATGATTTTTCTGGGTTCGTTTTTAATTGGGAAAAAAAACCTCACAGCCACAACATATAAATCAAACTTGCCCAGAATGTTTGCATGATAGAGAAGTCGGCACGTTCACAGGCCATGCATCAAGATCCGATTTGCTTAAAATAAATAGCTCCTGTTTCCAGCTCCAAACACAGCATCATGTTAATGCATATTCATAACTGGGCATTTCTTTCCTTTTTTTTTTTTTTCTTATTTCTCTCTCTCTTTTGGGTTTTATGTTTTCTGGATTGAAAACATAACCAAGGACATTTGTTCCCAGCGGCCACATGGGTCAGGAAGGCTGTGTTCAATATGATTAAAAAATGTAATGAGGTTCTTCTGCTTCTCTAAATGCAGAAAAGAAGAGTGCCTGCTTCAGGTTGGACTTGGGCTGTGGGGCTGTGAGTGGACTCCTCCCTGCTGGGGCAAAGGCGGGTGGTGTGAGCACAAGGAGATGGTGAAGGACGGGACCCAGGACGTGCGGCTCTGCTAATTGCTCCTGCGCGCAGCTCAGCTCGCCTCATCCGAGGTGATTGCCTCTTGATTTCATGCTGGATGGCTATACTGCTACCGGGAGCCTCTTGGTGAGTTTGTGGACCATACCAAAAAGGGATTTTTATCACCAGTTTAATGCCCCATGGCTGACAGGGAACAGGCGAGAGAGAAAAGTGATGCTACTGCTTGGGCATTAAAGGGATCATTAAACTCTGCGTTAGGGAAAGGTCTTGTTTTCAGTTACATGCTCTGCGCAGGACTGGAAGTGATGGGTAAGCAAAAGACAATCGGGGGATGCTCACCTTGCCTGGCCAGCTGCTGCCCTGCACCCTCCTTCCCCTGTCCTCTTTGCCCACCCTTCCAGGTCAACATAGGGTAGATGCAGAAGGGAGAGCATTGGCTGTGAGGAGCCCAGGCTACCTCCTATCTCCACCTACTGGCCGTATGTCTCTCTGGGCAAGTGATTCAACCAGTCTCCAAAGCCACTATGAGTTTCCCAAGCAGAGACAGGTAGCCACTGGACTGACCTCTCTCTCACCCCACACCACTTCTGCAACTGAGACTTCAAAATTCTCTCCTCCAAGTACCCACCAAAGCCTTTCTTTGATGCATGGCAAGGAGAGGTAGGCACAGGTTCTGCATCAAGCCTAATCCCTGGTCTTTCTGTTTTCAAGTATCCAGGGACTCATCGCCGGCATATAGAGTTTGTGGAACATAAGCATTCAACCACAGGACTCGAAGCATTTCAAGAAATGGGAAATTGTCCTCATGGTACAATTAACTGGTGCATGGATATCACCCACGGTGATGGCAGTCTGGAGAGATGGCGCCATGTAAGGAAGAAATCAAGCGTAATTGAGGGCTGCATAATTCATAGATGACTTGGGGCAACTGTAAATAATGAACATCCCCAAATTATTATTCATTGTTTTATTAGGCATCCTGCTTCTTCCCAAAGAGAAGCTCTAGGGATTGAGATATACTTGTGACAAAATTTAAATGGTAGACACGTTGCCATATCTATACTCAGAGGATCTACTCCAAAGAGTCTATAAATTCTTTTCCAACAAACAGTAGATAGCATTCATTTCTAGACCGCATCAACAGGGCCTCTCCAGCCCTGGCAGGGTCAGCCAATAGGTGCAAGAGAAACACACAGTCCTTGTTTTCAAAGCACAAGGGCAGCCGCTCCTCTGGTGTTAGGGATTGTCAGGAACCTGCCTGCAGGCACCCAGCATCTCCCCTGGAATGAGTCCATCTACTTTTCTGAATGGTTGGTCATTGTGTTTCTTTTGCTAGAAATGAAGCTTGGAAATGACAAACACTACCTCTTCCCTGTTGGGTTCAAAGCAAGTGTGCTTTAATATGGTACCTCAAAAGGGACACGGCAGTAAACCCTGAGGTTCAGCAGTGTTGAGAAGAAGCTGAAATGGTCCAGAGACAATTTCTGTTTATACAGCAGCAGCCACCAAGGACCTAGCACAAGCCAAGCTGTGTCTACAGAGAGAAAAAAAAGAAACAGAAGTACAGATAAGAAGTATACAAGCACTTGGAAACTGAGATGCTGCACTGGTGCAGGGAAGGCTTCTCCCTGTTGCTGTGCAAACACTCCTGCTGCTTCCTGGTGCTCTCATAAGCCCTCCCCAGGATGGAACTGACTCACCTCTCCTCTTCTCCCACCATAGATCACTCAGTGGAACTATCTAAGCCCTATTTGGTACCCATGTTGTGCAAATCGTGACAGTAATGGAAGTCTGGGACCACCAGCCAAGCTGAGCCAGAGGCTGTGGGTTCCTGGCCAGCGCAGCCAGGATGCAGGCTCCAGTTCCCTAATGATGGATGCCTGTGGAACCAGTCCCAGTTGCTCTACCAGTGACTGCCTTAAAACCTCCTGTCCTCACTGTGTTCTAGCAGTGTCCCTGAGGCTTATCAGCTCTGACATACTCCTGACTCATTTATTTTTCTTATTCTCCCCACAATCATTTCTAGAGGGGCATAATT